>CM042181.1:41838009-41860509 GCA_023376005.1 Doryteuthis pealeii | reverse complement strand
ACTCTCCTTTGTATATGTACTAGAAGCGGCTACATGGCGTCCCCTGGGTAGAGGGGTATATTACAGTTTGTCTCGCAGATTCATTGATTGTTTTTGTCTTACATAATTGATTAATACTTTAATCACGAACGCAACCAATGACTTTCTCTTCTCTTAATATTCCAATCACTCAAGAAGTCCAGGGCCTGATATATAGATGGCGCCACTATTAAAACAATCTTATATAATTTTTATAAAGTACTAACATTCAAATGGCACGTGTCAAAATTTGAGCCCAATCGGATAACTAGTTTACAAATTACAGTTATTTTAAGTGAAGCTACTGTTGCAAATTTTCAAAACAATGGAAAAATCTAAATCTCGTGTGTAGATAAAGAATTGCTTTCTGATGGGAAAAAATACTATTCAAGCAAAGCAATGGCTTGATAAGTGTTATTCGAACTCTGCTCCGTCCGAAACAACGGTTTAGAGGTGGTATGCTGACTTTAAACGCGGTCGTACAGACACAAATGCTGCTGAACGCTCAGGTCGCCCAAATTCGGCAGTTGTCCCGGTAAACACCAAATAACCCCACAAACTCGTTTTGGCAGATCGTAAATTGAAGTTGCGTGAGATAGTAGAAGAGTTGAAGATATCAGAAGGCAGTGTATTCACCATTTTGCAAGAATATTTGTCATTGTGAATGAAGAAAAATGAGAATGATGAAAAGAAAGAAAAAAGAAAAGAAAGAAAGAAGAAAGTATGAATGATCAAAAGAAAGAAAGAAGAAAAGAAAGAAATAAAAAAGTATGAAAGATCAAAAGAAAGAAAAAACAAGAAAGATAGAAAAAAGAAATTATGAAAGATCAACAGAAAGAAAAAAGAAAAAAAAGAAAGGAGAAAATATGAATGATCAAAAGAAAAAAGAAGAAAAGAAAGAAAGAAGAAAATATGAAAGATGAAAGAAAGAAAGAAAGAAGAAAGAAAGAAGAAAGTGTGAATGATCAAAAAGAAAAAAAGAAGAAAAGAAAGAAAGAAGAAAATATGAAAGATGAAAAGAAGAAAGAAAGAAAGAAAGAAAGTGTGAATGATCAAAAAGAAAAAAAGAAGAAAAGAAAGAAAGAAGAAGAAAGTGTGAATGATCAAAAAGAAAAAAGAAGAAAAGAAAGAAAGAAGAAAATATGAAAAAAAAAGAAAGAAAGAAAGAAAAAGTGTGAATGATCAAAAAGAAAAAAAGAAGAAAAGAAAGAAAGAAGAAAATATGAAAGATGAAAAGAAAGAAAGAAAGAAAGAAAGAAAGAAAGTGTGTTCAAAGTTAGTGCCATGTTTGCTCACAGTTGATCAAAAACTACTCAAAGCGTTGTTTGCAACTGTTTCAACGCAACAAAAAGAAGTTTTTGCGTAAATATGTGACAATGGATGAAACATGGATCGACCACTTCACTCCGGAGTCAAATCTGCAGACGCTTGAGAAGACAGCAGCAGGTGAAAGCCGTCCAAAGCAGCCAAAGATGCAAACATCAACAGGCAAGGTTTTGGCCTTCGTATTTTTAGATGCTCAAGGTATTTTGTTCATTGATTACCTTGAGAAAGGATGGACCATCAATAGCGAATATTATATAGCATTATTGTTGCGTTTGAAGGAAGAAATCGCAAAAAAAATGCATTTTAATACAAAAATTTATAAACTGGGTGATAAAGTTTTTTTTTTTTAGGATCTATCGAACTGGAAAAAGTTACTGTGAGGACGGTATTGTTACCAAGAGAATTGGAACAGTGATCTACATAATCAAGGGAAAGCGATTTGATCACAAAAGACATGTAAATCAAATCAGGCCACGATATATTGAAAATATCGAGCATAACGACGAAGAGCTATACGACACAGTCGGGATCACACCTCCCATTAACCAAAAAACTACCTGTGAATGTGCCGCCTGCACCATCAACTTCTTATTCTCCACAAATTCCACGACCATCACCATCGTTAACCCGCCCTGTCGTCTGGGGCGTTAGAATGCCCCGACTGCACATCTGCAGAGGGGTAAGACTCCCACAATGGGGCCCCCTATTTTTTTATCTATCTATCTATCTATTTATCTATCTATCTATCAATCAATCAATCAATCTATCTATCTATCTATCTATCTATCTAATTGCAGCAATCCTTGCAAATGTCCCTCTGACAATATCCACCTATCTTTTTATTATCTATCTTCCTACCTATCTATCTATCTATTTATCTATCTATCTATCTATCAATCAATCAATCTATCTATCTATCTATCTATCTATCCAATTGCAGCAATCCTTGCAAATGTCCTTCGGAGGTGCTGTTTCCCTCTGACAATATCCACCTATTTTTTTATCTATCTACCTACCTACCTACCTATCTATCTATCTATCTATCTATCTATCTATCCTTCGGTGGAACTTCTTTTCTCCCTGACATTTATTACCAACCCACCGAAGCAAAATATTTCTCTTGGTCGTATTTAATTCTTCTGCCTGGGAAAATCTGTATTCAACAATTATTTTATTCCTGCCATTACGATCCAATCTGATTAAGTAATATTGATATGCATCGTAAGATCAAATTAGCTTCTCTTTTTCTTCTTTTCTCAACAAATAGCTTCGGGCAGAGACCACCCAGCCGTCGGAGGGAAGCGGAAAAATTATTTGTTCCGATCTGGTCATCACCACCGTTGAGGATTTATTAAAAACAGACCGAAGATTGAACCAACCTACGCATCACATACAGACAATCACACACACACACACACACACACACACACATATATATATATATATATATATATATATATATATATATATATATATATATATATATATGAGTCTCCAACTAAAAAAAAAATGCTACTCTGATGAAGGTCGGCAAAATCTGTGTACGGAACATTTTATGCATTTTTCCTATTATTATTATCATCATCATCATCATTTCAACTCCATCTGATTATTTTAATAATAATAATAACGTAAATTCGTGTACATTTTGATGAACAGACCGAAACACATGTGTAAGTGATATCGATTAAAAGTGATATCGATAAAATTTATTTTTATCCATCTACATTTATTTCTTTTCTTTACTCATTTTTTCCTCATATTGTCGGATTCATTTCCCATTCTAACATATATATATATATATATATATATAAGATTTTTGGATGTTTGTTTTTAGAAGCAATGTTGAATAAATTATTATTTATATTTTTGCTTGAAGGCAATTATAAATGCATGTATCGTATAAAAATTCGATAATTATAGAAAATAAACTTGACAAGTAAATCCCGCAAAGGATGGCTCGCCATGCAGAACACCGTACAGACTGTTTCGACTTTATTGAGTCTCTTCAGCGATGTATACTAACGACTCCCCTCCGACAAGGAATCGAAACCGGACTTCACAGGCATAGTCAGAGACCATATCCGTTCGGCGCGGTACATAGCGAACAATCCCTGCGAAATTAACCTTGTCAAGGAAACTATTACACGCCCCTGCCATAGCAGGCAAGTAGACGTTTATTTAGTAAACAACCCGGCCGTTAAGCTCTTCGGCGAAGTGAATAAGATTTTTGATGTTTGTTTTTTAGAAGCAATGTTGAATAAATTATTATTTTATATTTTTGCTTGAGGCAATTATAAATGCATGTATCGTATAAAATTCGATAATTATAGAAAATAAACTTGACAAGTAAATCCCGCAAAGGATGGCTCGCCATGCAGAACACCGTACAGACTGTTTCGACTTTATTGAGTCTCTTCAGCGATGTATACTAACGACTCCCCTCCGACAGGAATCGAAACCGGGACTTCACAGGCATAGTCAGAGACCATATCCGTTCGGCCGCCGGTACATAGCGAACAATCCCTGCGAAATTAACCTTGTCAAGGAAACTATTACACGCCCCTGCCATAGCTGATCTGTTAAGGATCACTCCTTATCAGAAGCCCTGTGTCATTGTTTTTTGGTAATAAACACAAGACTTTGATTTATGTTGATGTTACTTTATTCCAGATCCCCAACCCAGACAATCTGCGCAGATGAGGCTTACATGTTGCTAGCTCGGCTTCTAAGTTCTAACTGACTGGTTACTTACTATATCCTTAAACCGGAAGAGGCCTTCTATTGCCTTCCGGTTCTCACGATCCATCCCCGCAAGGCAAGGTCAGAGTGAGTCAAGCGCTGTCACTCACCCTCAAGGCCATTAGCTATACTAATCGCCATTATGATTTCTACAATACCTTATAAAAGCATTAGGGATCCAATAATTATGTAATAATAATAAGCAATCAAAAATAACATTTTTGACGCAAATAATATGAAAGATATATTTGAAAATACTAAAAAAGAGGCATTTGTCCTTCTTGAGAATATAAAGATATACCTACATTTATGAACCAGATATATAATATATCCACGAGATGCATCAATAAAATTTACAAGAGTAAACGAAACTTGTATAACAATTTATATCCCTCACTCTAACTGTTCTTTGGCATTAAATAACCCACGTGATTATTATACCATTAAACCAAACTGAAGCAAAACAAATCAAATTTATTAATAATGGAGATAAAATAAACAGACCGAACCAAAATTACTTGTTTCGGCATTAAATGACCCGAAAGGTGTTGATATGCCGTAAAACAAACAAACGAAACCAAAAGAAATCCCCATTAACCTAACTTCAACGAATTTCCTACTCCATGAATAAAAGCTTTTTGCTTTAATGAAGTGCTTCAGGGTTTTTAAATTGACATTAAACTTTGTCAATTATGCAAAGATGGCCTAAAAGTTTTCTACATGATTGATGACGTCAGCATGACGTCATAAGACGGTGGAACACTTATTTTTTATTCAGCGTAAGCAACAATATCGTCGATTATCTAAAAGACCTGGGGTCAATAAAGTCTCAATAGTTTATTATACTTTTTTGTTAAAAATATGTCCTCTCGATTTAGTCAAAATTGGTAAAGTATGTTGGATAATGAGGATACCTCATTCTAAATATATTCACTTTTTAAAACACCACATATATACACACACATATATATGTAAAAATGGAAATTGGAAATGAATCCGACAATATGAGGAAGAATGAATAAAGAAAAGAAAGAATAGAATGGATAATAAAAGATGAATTTAATCAATATCACTTACACATGTGTTTCGGTCAGTTCATCTGTGTGAAAATATTTCGCACACAGAGAAGATTCGACCTTCATCAGAGTGAAATTTTATTTTGAATGAAAAAATTCGTTGGGGAACAACGGAGAATCTTTGGAAATGTTCGAAGAGAATTTTTTTAAAATCACATTTGGCACGCTGAAATAGACCGTTAGAATTTGGATATTTGATTTTTCTAGGAGTTATGGTAGAAAATAATTTTGTATTGCAAAAATAAAGTGTTATTATTTATCCCTAACATGTTGAAAATTTTCTCGGAGCTTAGTTTGTTATTGTTTTGAAATAATAAAAAAACGGTGAAGTATTAAAAAAGTAATCGATAATAAAAAAAATAAAAACACACATATATATATAATATGGCAATGCTCTCTTATGAAACAGATGGAGCCCTGTCTTGTGTTCTTTACATATATTTAGATGTATGTATTTATCAGTTAAAATCCTGCTCCCAGTTAAGTTAAGTGAAGATTTCTGACTGATTATAAAACGATCGTGTCTTTCCCGGCTGGAGGTAGCCGGCTAGTGTCTAACCACGCTGAAGAGACGTCAGTGGACTATTATATATATATATATATATATATATATATATATATATATATATATATATATATAATCTAAAATCCAGAGAAGAAATCTTCCTTACGACACAAGAGTTTTATTTAAACAAAACCAAGTTGCAGTTTAGATTGAGAGCTCAATGTGTGCTCTTAATGTTAGAGTCACAGAGCAAATATATAAGTAAAGAAATAACAAAAGACTTAGAGATTTAGCATTATAGTCTATTTCAAGGAGCTTAGAAAAATAGTCTAAATCTCCCGACTCATCAGATGCTCCCTGAAATAGACTATAAAGCTAAATCTCTAATACTTTTGTTATTTCTTTAATCATATATATATATATAAAAGGTGGCTTACCGGTGAATGTGGGCACGATCGTTGGATGTGCACAGGTTCCAGGGGTTAAGTCCGTGATAAAACAAATACAAAGTGCTCAATACAAAGTAGAGTAAATTTTGTAAACAAGCGTCTTACTGTAACGTAACATGTTATTCAATGAACACACGTGTAATCGGCTGCAATTAACCGGTAACTCGATTAATTCAGTGGATTTAACCCTGAAGATCCAAATGGTGAAACTCAAGTAGGTTTCTATTGAATCCATTACTTTAATAATATATATATGTACATATATATATATTTATGGGAGAATATGTGCTTAATTGAAGTCGTACCTAATTTTTATCGTTTCGTTTAGAAGTAGGTTCCTATTCCTCTTATAGTGACTTCTTATACACGACAGTATGATAAGTAAATATCTAATAGGCCGAAATGTACAGACAGAGATTGATTTTTCTGGATTTGTCTAGCCTTACATTTAAATAGGTATGCCCGCCTAATTAATATATAATTATTAATTAATTAACTTCCCTCTAATACTATCTGGTGGCTCTCTTCCCTTCACTGATACAATCTGGTGGCTCTCTTTCCTTCCCTCTAATACTGACTGGTGGCTCTCTTCCCTTCCCTCTAATACAATGTGGTGGCTCTCTTCCCTTCCCTCTAATACAATCTGGTGGCTCTCTTCCCTTCCCTCTAATACTATCTGGTGGCTCTTTTCCCTTCTCTCTAATACTGTCTGTTGGCTCTCTTCCCTTCCCTCTAATACTATCTGGTGGCTCTTTTCTCTTCCTCTAATACTATCTGGTGGCTCTCTTCCCTTCCCTCTAATACTATCTGGTGGCTCTTTTCCCTTCTCTCTAAATACTGTCTGGTGGCTCGCTTCCCTTCCCTCTAATACTATCTGGTGCTCTCTTCCCTTCTCTCTAATAGTGTCTGGTGGCTCTCTTCCCTTCTCTCTAATACTATCTGGTGGCTTTCTTCCCTTCTCTCTAATACTATCTGGTGGCTTTTTCTCTTCCCTCTAATACTATCTGGTGGCTCTCTTCCCCTTCTCTCTAATACTACCTGGTTGCTCTCTTCCTTTCCTCTAATACAATCTGGTGGCTCTCTTCCCTTCCCTCTAATACAATCTGGTGGCTCTCTTCCCTTACCTCTAATACAAATCTTGTGGCTCTCATGCCACTCTTTAATACACTCTGGTGGCTCTCTTGTAGCCCTCTAATACAATCTTGTGGCCCTCTTGCCGCCCTCTAATACTGTCTGGTGGCTTTATTCTCTTCTCTCCAATACTATCTGGTGGCTCTTTTCCCTTCCCTCTAATACAATCTGGTGGCTCTCTTCCCTTCCCTCTAATACAATCTGATTGCTCTCATCCCTTGCCTCTAATACACTCTTGTGGCTCTCTTGCCGCCAACTCATACAATCTGGTGCTCTCTTCCCCTCCCTCTAATACTGTCTGGTGGCTCTCTTTTCTCCCTCTAATACTGTCTGGTGGCTCTCTTCCCTTCTCTCTAATACTGTCTGGTGGTTTTCTTTTCTCCCTCTAATACTGTCTGGTGGCTCTCTGCCGCCCTCTAAACTGTCTGTTGGCTCCTCTCCCTCCTCTAATACTGTCTGGTGGCTCTCTTTCTTCCCTCTGATAAAAATCTTGTGGCTCTCTTCCCTTCCCTCTAATAAAATCTGGTGGCTCTCTTGCACCCTCTAATAAAATCTGGTGGCTCTCTCCCTTCTCTCTAAACTATCTGGTGGCTCTCTTCCCTTCCCTCTAATAAAATCTGGTGGCTCTCTTCCCTTCCCTCTAATACTATCTGATGGCTCTCTTCCCTTCCTCTAATAAAATCTGTTGGCTCTTTTGCCGCCCTCTAATACTGTCTGGTGGATCTCTTCCCTTTTCCCTAATACTATCCGTGTTTCCCTTCCCTTCCCTTCCCTCTAATACTAATCTGGTGGTTCTCTTTTCCTAATACTATCTTGTGGCTCTCTTCCCTTCCCTCTAATACTGTCTGTGGCTCTCTTCCCTTCTCTCTAATACTGTCTGGTGGTCTCTTGCCACTTCTATACTCTGGTGGCTCTCTCCCTTCTCTCTAATACTATCTGGTGGCTCTTTTCTCTTCCTCTATACTATTGGTGGCTCCTTTTCCCTTCCCTCTAATATGTCTGGTGGCTTTCTTCCTTCCTCTAATACATCCGTGCTCTCTTTCTTCCCTCTAATACAATCTGGTGCTCTCTTCCTTCCCTCATAATATGTGGCTCTCTTTTCTCCTCTAATACTGTTGGTGGCTCTCTTTTTCTCTCTAATACTGTCTGGTGGGCTCTCTTGTCGCCTCCAGTACTGTTGGTGGCTCTCTTTCCTTCATCTAATAAATATATGTGGCTCTTTTGCCGCCCTCTAATAGTATCTTGATAACAAGATTAGCCAATGTAGGCCATATATATGGTAGCAGGATTCGACCTCTGTCACAACTCTGAGAAAAGTAAAAAATGTTTGTTGACGAATTTTTACGATTACACCAGTCCCAATGTTTGGTTTCCGAATCTCAGATCTTAATCCCATGGACTTATTCTGTAGTGCTGTTTGAGAAAAACACCATTCGCCGTATCAGTACTAACACAAGTTCAGTTAATCGACAGAATTAGGGTAGTTTTTGAGACCGTTCCCAGGAAAACTGTAACATCAGTTTGCTCCAGTTTCCGGAGCAGATCGGGCTGTGATCGATGCTAACGGCGGTTTCTTTAGTGAAACTTGTTGACAGTAGTTGTAATTTTTCCGGCCTGTTGAATTTCTTTACAATCATGAAATTTTGGTGTTACAAAGCACTTTTTCATTTTCTTATGAAACTGTCAATTGATCATGAACACCTATATATATTATTATATATATATATATATATATATATATATATATATATATGTGTGTGTGTGTGTGTGTGTGTGTGTGGAGTGAAAGAGGGAACTTATTCACCCTTTGTAAAATAGTTTCAGCCACATTTTTGCTATCTGAATAAAAATTTTCAACACGGATATGCCATGACGAAATGTTCATTTTTCCCGGTTATAAATGTCACCATTCAACAAATGTATTTACCGAAAAAGAAAAAGAAAATTATCTCTTCAAAAAAAGATTTGCTAAAATGTTTTGCACTATGTCAACAATTGAAACTAACAGGACCATTTGAAATAGGAGGCTTTAAAATTCGGGAGTTGAGGCTTTATTTTCGTATCTTTTTTATTTAAACAAAATCATTGTATAGAAATATGCCAAGAAAAATGTTTCTTTGGGCAAATAAAAACTTATACAAGAAAAACAATATGTATCTGCATATTTGAAAGGTTGCAAAAACGTTTATTCATTTGGTAATCATGATTTATATATATATATATAATGGATAAAAGTAACCTACTCAAGTTTCATCGACTGATTCTTCAGGTTACATCCGTTGAATTAAACGAGTTTTCGATTAATCTCAGTTGGTACAATACATGCCCGTTGGAATGGGCTTATCTTTTATCCATTATATAAATAAATTTTTGCTCTACATTGTATTGAGCACTTTGTATTTGTTTTTTCTCAGTCTTAACCCCTGGATACTGTGCGCTTCCAACGATCGTACTCGTACCACCGGTAAGCTACTACTCATACATTAACACACACACAACACACACACACACACACAACACACAGACACACACACACATATATATATATATATATATATATATATATGGTGTTGATTGGGAGCCCCCGTATGCTTCTAGTGAGTATATATATTTGAGATATATTTTTGTATCTGTATGCGTTTTTCGGATGGTACATATACCAGGTTTTGGCATTAGTGTGAAGCATTAAAGTGCTAATTTATAAAAATGTAGTTATATAATATATTCTTCTGGGAATAAATAACAGAAAACTCGGTTGTTTTTTTTTTTGTTTTTTTTGTTGTTGTGTGTTTTTTAGTTCCTTTTATTTCATTAATCACCAACTAACCAATTAGCATTCAGCATCTTCTCATCATCAAAAAGAGCAACAAGCAACCAGGATTACGACTATCCACGGTCTTGAAGAAGGAGTACATCATAATCCCGAAATTCACTCTACTACTAAATAAAAGGAACTAAAAAAACAAAAACAACCGAGTTTCCAGGGAGACGGGTCCAAAAAATGCGTTGATACTGTCGGCATCCCCACTCAAGGGCGGTTCAAGCACCGGGCAATAAACCCAGCCCTGTCCCTTAAATTGATTTAAATTGATATATATATATATATATATATATATATATATATATATATATATATATATTATATACTAGCTAAATTACCCGGTCCCTGACCGAATTTAACAAATTAGGAAACCAAAAAGTGTTTTCAGACATATTTACATCCGAGGGTAACTAGTTATGGAAATGTTCATGAAGTCGGACCATTATTGAGTTTTCATAGTATTTGAAAACAAAATTCTTGTCGTAAATTGTTTTTGGCGACGTTAAATTTTAGTTGATTTAACGGTGAATTTTTAAAACTTTTTTCAGTCAAAATTTCATTATTTCGTAAGCTTAATTTTTTTTTAATCATTGGAGTTTGTTTAATGTTTCTTCTTTCGAATGGAAAAAGTTTTTTCAGATAAAATTAATTTTTATGCAAGTTTCATTGGTTGATATTAGGGGGATAACAACAACAACCAAAAATTACGATACATTTAATGTTGAAAAATATTTTTTTAAACTAAGTTTAATTTGAAATTATACATTGCAATATTAACACAAACAACTAATCACTGATTCTCTTGATAATAATAATAACATTTATAAAAGTAAATAACAATATTGTTAATAATATGATTATAATAATATTCCACGGTATTTATAGTCTAATTAACTAGTGAAGTGAATTTTATCTTCACTGAGAATCCTATTCTGTGCCAGATTAATCTAAGCTTAGTATTATGTTGTGGTGATATAGTTATATACAGGGTATGCAGAAAAAAATTGAAATCATTTGAAATTTGAATATTGAAGTAATTACATGTCCTAAACAAACAAAATTAAATAGGCTTCATATTGAATAATAAAAGATTTATTTATCAAAATTCATACAAGATACTCAGAGGGAAATAGAATTTATAATCGATTTCTCAAAGCCACATACTCTTGTTTGACTGTGTTAGAGAATATTCAACACACATTTAACAAATGCATTTTCAACAAGTGAATGTCATGGTTACCCCTTGGGGAATATTAAAAACCTAAACTAGTTAGTATACACTTTGTTAATTTTGAGTCATTTAAGTAAGAATTGGCTATATTTTTAGACTAAGTCAATTCTTTGGGGACACCCTGAATTTCCTACTGATGCTAGAGTTTGGGTTCAAGCACAAGCTAAAGTCAAAAGTTTGAATGCTGATTTTTTAAACAGACAGACTCTCCCTACTCAGAAGATTAGCATAATACAAGTTTCTGACCTCTGTTAATTGATAATCTTATCATAGACTAAATAAGTTTAATAAAAATCCTACCTCTGTTAATTGATAATATAGATTCAATAATTAATTTCAATGGTTATCAAATGTATAGTAATTTGGGTTTTTGTTGTTTATTTTTAAAGCAATACGTAATTAAAAACACCTTAATCCCTAAAACCGTAACCCAATTCGCAAAATGTTATTCGTAGACTGTAGTTAAACTGTCATTGGATACCACAAAAAACTTACGTTTTAATTTTCCGACCTAATCAGAGTCAGCCTAAGTGGCCTGAAAAATGAGAAAGTTTTGAAATAAATTAAGTAATGTATTATAAAGATAGTTCATTGATAAATAAACACTAACAAAATTAGTTAAAATCCAATAATTCCCTGATTTTTGGTAAATTATTTTCTGGAGGGGGGGGTAAAGTAACTTTGTCAAAAACGCATTTTAGACCCAAATTGGTTCTATCTATGTTATGCTACTATTACTAAAAGAACTTTCGACAACTATATGTATGTATTTATTTAGATATTTCTTTATCATTCTTTTACTGTTTGACAAAAAGAATTTCGTAAATAACTTACGAAATTTACTATTTATTTATTTAAAATAAGTAAATAAGTGTTTGTGTGAATTTCGTAATTTTGAAGTTTCATTGTGTTAAATATACCCCCCCCCCCGCTTTTTTAAGCGGTAATAATTTACGATTTTTTTGTTTGTTTACAACATTGAGAATAATATCCAGCTTTTTCGTACGTAGACAATTGTAAATTCAGTTTTTAATTGCTTGCTTGAGTTAGAAATAAAAAGTAACATTGTAATTTATTTATTTATTTGAGCAACAAAAATAACAAAGATTAAAAATGTACATATTCTATTCTAAGAAATATGAAAACTTGTTGGGTATTTTTATGCCGAAGACCTTTGTTTTATTCCTTCTTGATAAACGGCTTTTTATATCGGATTCCTGTAAGATATTATTATATATTATTATTATTTATTATTATTATTATTATTTATATATGTGTGTGTGTGTGTTTGTATGTCTGTGTGTGTGTGCGTGCGCGCACGCGCGTGTGTATCTGTATGTGTGCATTTTCACTGGTCCCAAAGAGTATAGTTGTCATGGAATTCTACAACGTGAGATTGTTACGTCACGTCAATTCTCGCCGACAATGTCTACAGAGAATTGCTAAGTTGTAAAATCATTCTTTCCCCTCTCTCTCTCTGTCTCTTTCCTCTATTTATCTCTCTTTCTCTCGCTCTCTTTCTCTCTCTGTCTCTCAAGCACACAAACACACACACACACACACACACACACACACACACACACAACACACACTCAACTCTCTCATACACACACACGCTCTCTCTCTCACACACACACACACTCTTCCCCTTTCTCCTCCCCTCCTCTATCTCTCTCTCTCTCTCTCTCTCTCTCTCTCTTTCTCCCCCCCTCTCCATCGTATTTTTCGGAATCCCTCCTAAAACTGGATTTCCCTCCTGATTTCTCTAGGGACACTAAAATATTAAAGATAGAAAGTTAAATATTATTTTATTCACATTCGTAAATGCTTTTTTAGTTTCACCATCTTTACTTAAACTTATCATGATGGAAATTTGGTGTCTGCTTTTCTGTCACCGAAATTACGTCACTGCTTACGTCACAATAATCTCAAGTTTATCAATGAGTATTTATTTTATAGTCAAATCATTAATACATAGAATAAGTTTTATTTATAAGCGATGTATCAATGAAAATCTGAATTAGATTTGCCTCAAAACAGCCCATCTTATTAGGGTATTTATCTAGCATCTCACTTATGTGGGTATGGCACAAGGTCTTTTAATGTGAGACTACCCACGAACCGAAGCTCATAGAATGGCATTCACAAAAAATACGTGGATTCCGCCGGCATTCCCCCTCGAGGGGGTGCTTCAGGCACTGGGCAATAAAACCTGACCGGCCCCTTTAAATCATGGAGACATGTGTTGCCTGGATGGATAGCCCCCTGGGATCAACACTTTATTTAACACTAATAGTCTAGTGGTCGAAGCCACCAGACCTGTCCCGAATGGCCTATGTTATTAGGGTATTTGCCTCTCATCCCACTTATGAGGGCGTGACACAAGGACATTTTTATGTGGGCCCACCCACGAGCTGAAGCTCATGGGTGGAAGGTGCAAAGAATTCGTTGATCCCGTCGGCATTCCCCCTCAAGGGGGTGCCTCAGTCACTGGGCAATAAACCCTACCCTGTCCCTTTAAATCAAGGGGGCATGCTAACAATAACATGGGCTGGGGAACATCGTTAATGAATTAGATTTATTCTATATATTAATGATCTTGTCAATAATATAAAGTAAATACTGATTGATAAACTTACGCAATTCATGGAGGTATTGTGACGTAGTTTCGGTTACAGACATACAGACATCGGATCTCTATTATAATAAGATTTAATGAATTTTAGTTTTATTCCTAACTAGAAGTGGCTAGTAAATAGTGAGTTCGATCCTCACTGGGTGCTCTATAAAAATCCCCACGTAAAATAGACAGGGTGAGACATCAGGAATTTTTCTCTCAAATATAAATAAAATCTTCACTATCTTTGCCCAAAAAACAAGCTCTGGTCGTAGTGAATGTGTATATATATATATATATATATACTCTATAGTTGAGTGCCAGTAGCATTTGAAACTGTATCCTTGTGTTTTCTCAGATGACTCACCAGGCCAGCCCCGGAAAGACATACTCTTCCACATAAACTACATGTGTTAGAATCTTTTGGGACATCGTGGAGCTCTTAAGCAAGGGCGATTGTCCAGTGGAATTGGATCCTTGGTAAAGAGTCTTTCGATAATGAATCCCTTGGTTCCTTTGGTAAAGAGTCCTCAGTTCCTTCATCAATGATTGCAAGTGGACTGTGGCATATATCCGTGTTTAAGTAATGTATCAGCCACGCAGTGTGGCTTGATTGGCTGGAGGAGTAAATCACGTGACCTCGGCTAGTCTATAAATCAAGGTTGGGAATGAGAGCACAAAATATTAAAAACAACATGGAATTTCTCCACTTTAAATGTTGCTGGACTGAAAATTACCCTTTCTAATAAAAATAAAGTAAAGTCGTCGGGGCGGCCTAAAGTCGGTATCAGCCAGTCAGCGAGGGAGTCTTTCCCTTTTTCAATAGCGCTAGACCAAGGAGATTGTATTTAGCATCTGAGGTGGAGCGCCACACCTACCATCAGCTCCTTACTTTACCGCACAGATCCCTGTGCTACTCATACGCTGAGTTGGCGAGGACCGGTATCGAACTACGAACCTTGTGGTTTCTAGCCGAACGCTCTACCGACTGAGCTAACCTTTCCCCTTTCAATTTCTGGTGTTTAATTCGGTTGGACTCAAATTCTTCCACAGACAGGTTGATGGTGGATCTCCAGCCAGGTCTATTACAAGCTAGATTCTCCCAGTCCTCCACGGCAATAACAGTGTTCTTCATACTGTCCTTGAGGCAGTCCTTAAACCTCAATTTGGGTTTGCACTGACGACGTTTGCCAGTTGAGATTTCCCCGTAAAATAGTTGTTTTCGGATTCATTCATGTGAAAACTTCAAATAAATCAAACCAAAATATCCAGAAAAGAAGAAGTAATATTATCCAGACTAAGAATAGGACACTCACACATTACCCATTCATACCTCCTCAAAAAAGAAAGCAGCCCAATATTGCATACCATGCCAAAAACCCTACACAATCAAACACATTTTAACAGAATGTAGCAACCTAAAACAAATACGAAAAAAAAATACTACCAAACAACAAATCTAAAACAGATATTCTACCAAATAAACCCAGAAAAACTACTCGGATACATAAAAGAGGCACACATCTACAACAAAATCTAAAAATCTTTAAAAAAAACTTAAAAAAACACAAAAATATATGTTAAAAAGAATCATCTAAAAGTTCCATTCACAAAAAATATGTCAAACACAAAAAATCTTTAGAAAATTAAACATTATCACCAATTCATTTCAAAAACGTAATCGGCATTAAATATAACAATAGAACAATATAAACATACATATATAGCATAGCAATAGCATAATCTTTACAGATCATTGCCGTCCCTCACAATCCTATAACTCTACCACCAGAACCTTTCCTCTCATGAGCCCTCAAGTGACTTACCAAACCCGCTACAGGTCCACAAAGTTTCATGCAAATATGACATAAAAATGACCCCTTCCCGTTGTATCAGATGATAAAATTTGATGCTTATGCACCACCATATGTCTCTTAAGACCAGGAGCTAATTTACAGACTTTGTAACAGAGTGCACAAGACACATTGTTTGTTCCTGGAATTTGCATGAATTGTCCCTGATGATATTACCTATGATTGACATAACCAGCCTTAGAAAGCGGAATTCGACCACGTTTGACATTTCCAACCCTATCCAATATGACAGGTATATCCCTTTCGAAGTTGACGTTTGAGGTTTTCATGCTCAATTCTTTCACTCTCAAAACTCATCATCCACATGAATTCTCCAATCAGTTCTCTTCAATACCAGCTTTTCCCAGTTGCCAGGATTTATTTATATATATATTATATATATACATGTATACATACATTCTCACAATTGCCCTTTATATATGTATAGATGGGTCCCACAAGGTAAGCCCTGTTAAATAAAGGTGTCCAGCTGCAAAACAATTTGCAAACCCCTACTCTAAATTTCCCCTCCCCTCCAAAAACATCCAATTTGTTTAAGTCGTCGCTCTTTGAGAAAAGCAAAATTGCAACCTTCAGTCAATATTGTCTTGTCTTGAGAGAAAAGAGAGAGGAACGGTTAAGTGTCCCTTTGTGTTAACAAACCTGTTTGTTGAACAGAAACGGACAAGCGTGAAAAAAATACATTCCGCCATTTCGCAGGGTTTTTTTTTCTTGTTTTTTTTTTTTGTTTTCTCTGTCTGTGTGTGTCGTTTTATATATCACTGGATATGTTTACGTTCTATGTGTGTGTGTCTCTCATATAATGTCCCAGTCTGTTTACGTTTTGTGTGGTGTCTCTCTCTCTCTCTCTCTCTCTCTCTCTCTCTCTCTCTCTCTCTCTCTCTCTCTCTCTCTCTCTGTATGTGTGTGTGTGTATCATATGGTTAAATCAAACTTAACAGACATAAATGTCTCCATCGTATGTCACCCCGCTGAAAAAAAAGGGAATTAGATGGGTGACCATTTAAGCAACAGTAGGTATTGTAAAGAACCTGATATCAAAATGATTTGACTCGGCATTAAATGACCCGAAAGAGGATTGATATATTGTAAAACAAAAGAACATTTCCCCTATGAGGCTTACGGTCACGGCATGTTAAAAGTGCCGGTTCCCACTAGATCACCGAAGTTAAGCAGCGATGAGCCTGTTCAATAATATGGCAACCCTCAAACATATTTATCATATATCAACTAGAGGGCGGTGGCTGAGGGTCTTCATGTCCTAGGGATGACATTAAACTCTATCTGATGATGGGTTTCCATTCTGGAGGTTTGGGAAATATATATAGGTGTGTGTATGTGTGCGTGTGTATGAGTGTGTGTGTGTGTGTTTGTCTGTGTTTTCATAAGTTGCTTGTATGTGTGCGTTTGTTTGGTTTGGTTTGTTTTGTTTTACGGCATATCAACCTCAGTGGGTCATTTAATGCCGATAAAGTTTTGAAATAAATCAATTCTTAATGGATAATACAATTTTTTTATAAATACATTTTTCTATTTAACCCATAGATAGGACCCTAACAGGTACTACCACTCTGGGTCAGAGTGGACGAGGGAGCAATGGTGATGAAGGGGTGCTCCACATTCCCCAAACCTCCAAAACTGGAACCTCACCATCAGACAGAGTTTAACGTCATTCCCAGGACATGTAGACCCGCAGCCACCGCCTTCTAGCACCTATATGATAAAAAGGGCTGGGGCTTGCCATAACGGCAGTAGGGTTGGGAAAATCATATAGGTGCTAGGGCTTGACGTGACCAGCCGATTGATCGGAGGGGGCCTCTCCGACCGCCCGTCTAGCCCAAGATAGGGTCAAAGTGGAGTATTGCATGTCATGAACTGCTCATCCGCCTGGGCTCTATCATTAAGCATCACGGGTCGCCTCCCACGGCCAACGGGTGGCCCCATTGGGGGAGTCTTACCCCTCTGCAGAGGTGCAGTCGGTGCATTCTAACGCCCCAGACGACAGGGCGGGTGTGCGTTTGTGTATATCTATATCTATATATATCTGTGTGTATGTGTGCGCATGTATTTGTGTGTGTATGTGTGTATGTGTGTGTGTGTGTGTGTTAGCGTGTTGTAAGTTGCAAGATGTTGTTTTCGCATTATTTTCCTCAAAGCATTTTGTTTCCAACGAAAATGCAATGGCGGTAGAATTCGTGACTTCATCAGTCGCCATTTTGTGCAGAAGAAATTGAACGATGTAAGAAAAGGCGGCAAAAAGTGTCAACATGTCCGATAGAAGTCAACTTGGAAAATCGACTCCTGTGATTTTTCAGTCAACAAAACGACACTCCCATTTTCTCACTTGATGTGTCGCTAAGGACAAACGGACAGACAAAAAAGATAAAGAAATAACAAGAAATAACAAAAAAAGTTTAAATAAATAATAAGAATGAATAACAAAGAAGATAAAAATAATAAGAATAAATATCAAAAAACATTTTAGGGAAAATAAATAATAATGAAAATAAAAAAATAAATAAATAATAAAATAATTATAAAAAAACATTTTAGAGCAAATAAATAATAATGAAAATAAGAAATAAATAATAAGAATAAATATCAAAAACATTTTAGAGAAAATAGATAATAATGAAAATAAATAATAAATAAATAAGAAAAATAAATATCACAAAAGATTTTAGAGAAAATAAATAATGGTGAAAATAAAAAATAAATAATTATAAGAATAAATATCAAAAAGATTTTTATAGAAAATAAATAATAATGAAAATAAAAAATAAATAAATAAGAAAAATAAATATAAAAAACATTTTAGAGAAAATAAAAAATAAATAAATATTAAAATAAATATTAAAAAAACATTTTAGAGAAAATGAATAATAATGAAAATAAGAAATGAATAATAAGAATAAATATCAAAAAACATTTTAGAGAAAATAAATAATGATGAAAATAAGAAATTAATAAATAATAAGAAAAAATATCAAAAAACAAAATAAAAAAACATAAATAAATAAAGAATAAATGACAAAAAATAAATAAATAACAAAAATAACAAAAATGTTGGTTAAACTGAACTTATCGGACCACCATCATTTAAAGAAAAAAATACCAAAAATCAGGGAATTAACCGAATTTAATGTCAGTTTCAGACTTGATATATTACTGAATTAAAGATATGCACCAGTTATTTTATTTCAAAACTTTTTTTACCGGTTAGTTAACTTTGAGCCACGTTTCTTTCAGACGTAATACAGATTCTCAAAGATACGTGTTATATTAATAAACAAAACAGATAAAGAAATAAGAAATAAGAAAATAAATAAAAAGATAAGAAAAAAGTAAGAAAAATTATTTTTCTTATTGTCTATTTATTTATTTTGAATAAAAAAACACAAATCATAAATAATAATAAAAAAATAAATGCAATTAAATAACAAATAATAAATAACAAATAATAAATAACAAATAATGACAAAAATATTAAGAATTAATAATATTGATAAATAACAAAAAAAGATAAATAATTTAAAAAAATAGACAAATAAATAAAATAGACAAATAAATAAAAAATAAATCACAAAAAATAATGAAATAAAAAGATTGAATAAATCGTTATAGAAATTTTATTATAATGGAAATTCTAGGTCTGCATGTCTGTAACCGAAACTACGCCACTACTTACGTCAGAATACACTCAGGAACTGTGTAAGTTTATCAGAGAGTATTTAATTCATAGTCACAATCATTAATACATAGAGTCAAATAAATATTATTCATTAACGATGTCTCTATGAAAATCTGAGTGAGATTTGCCTCAAAACAGCCCATGTTATAAATGCATTTAAAATTCTGCAATGTGTCTTATATATCCCTAAGAAATAAAGGTTGCTAATTCATTAACGATGTCTCTATGAAAATCTGAGTGAGATTTGACCCAAAACAGCCCATGTTATAAACGCATTTAAAATGCTGCAATGTGTCTTATGTATCACTGAGAAATAAAGGGTGACATGATATTTGATACGTTTATTTTAACTAACGAAATTAAATAAGAACTCCCCCACTGGGGCCACCTGTTGGCCATGGGTGGCGACCCGTGATGCTTAAAGATGGAATCAGGGTGGATAAGCAGTCCATGACATGCAAAACTCTACTTGGATTCTTACTTAGGCTAGACGGGTGGTCAGAGAGGCCCCCTCCGATCAATCGGCTGGTCACGTCAAGCCCTATCACCTATATCATTGCTCCAACCCTATTGCCCTTATGGCAACCCCATCATATGTGTGCTAGAAGGCAGTGGCTGAGGGTCTTCATGTCCTGGGAATGGCGTTAAACTCTATCTGATAGTGAGATTCCAGTTCTGGAGGTCTGGGGAATGTGGAGCACCCCTTCATCGCCATTGCTCCCTGGTCCACTCTGACCCGGAATGGTAGTACCTGTTAGGGTCCCATCTATGGGTTAAATAGAAAAATGAGTATCCATTAAGAACGAATTTATTTCAAAACTTTATCGGCATTAAATGACCCACCGACATTGATATGCCGTAAAACAAACCAAAACAAACTTTCGTTATTTCTCTGTATGTTTGAGATGAGGCTTGAAGATTATTATTAGCGTTATTTGGACTATTGTCCCCATCTTCATTGTTATTTGTACAATGTTCCCGAGTCCGACAAGAAATACCCGAAGAAGGCCGGAGGGTATATCAGCCGAAACGTTGTACTAATAACAATGAAGATGGGGACAATAGTCCGAATAACGCTAATAATACTAAACTTTCGTTAGTCTTTCTAATTTAATAGGATATTTAATTACTGTATTTGACAGCATATAGTACGCACTTTTTTCCATAATTTTGGCTCAAAAGATTGTCCCGCGTCTTATACATCGTATGGGGAAGATTAGTTAATCTTCTCTATGATGTTCACTAACCCAACTTACGCTCAGTACTTTTACCTACCCTAAACTCCATGCATCCTTATTTTTTATTATTATTATTAATCTTATTGAGTTTTCACTGGAGTCTGAGTGACAGCAAGTCTCCTCAGGTCTCCAGGACTCTTCTGAATATTCTGGCAGATTGTACCAGTGCAGTGTTCTGAATGGTTTCAATCCTTCCTCTGATTTCCAAACTTTCCAAACCCTTTTCCAATTCTTTTGGGACTGTTCCAAGTGCACAAACTACCATTGGTATCACTTTGACTATCATGTTCCATAACTTTTTCAGTTCTCTCGCAAGATCTAGATATTTGTCCATTTTTCATTTTCCTTTAGCTTCACCCTGTGATCTGCTGGCACTGCAAAATCCACCAGTTGACAAGTTCTTTCTTTTTTGTTTATCAACACTAGGTCTGGTCTTCTTGCTGGGATAAGGTGATCCGTTTCTTTTCAAAGTCTCAGAGAATTTTATGCGTTTCGTTCTCAAGAACAGATTATTATTATTATTATTATTATTATTATTATTATTATTATTTCCTGCTATTGAGATGTCTTGTGTATGCTTATTGCTTGCCTGTACTGCCAAATTGCTTTTATACAGCTATGTGTCTGCTTGTATAATGCACAACTAGACTGTTTTCAACAATATTTGCTTAAATACACTAAAAACCTTTTTTCTCCTGAATCTGACCTGCTGAAATGGGGGTGCGTCTTATATGACCATGGGTCTTATGTGCCGTCAAATACGGTACATTAAAACCTAAATATTTGCGCCCGGTGGAAGACTCATACGTATGCTAGTATCTATAATTACCGCTTTTTTATTTAGATATACAATTCAATAGTTTTGTAACTTTTGCACTCAAAAACTCAAAGATCTTTGAGATGACATCTCAATTTCTTCATCTGTCAGGTTGCACAGCGTTTTCCATGGGTCGCCTGACATTTCGCAGGTATTTCCGAACCAGTCCAACCGAAAATAAAGAATGTCTTTATACAGACACACACACACACATATATATATATATATATATACTTTCAAAGAAAGAAAAAACTCACAAACCGTCATTTGGCTATAATAAATGACAGGATATATAAAACTCCATATATATATATATATATATATATATATATATATATAAAGTCATCGGGGCGGCCTAAAGTCGTATCAGCCAGTCAGCGAGGGAGTCTAGCCCCTTTTCAATAGCGCTAGACCAAGGAGATTTGTTCAGCATCTGAGGTGGAGTGCCACACCTACCATCAGCACCTTACTTTACCGCACAGATCCCTGTGCTACTCATACGCTGAGTTGGCGAGGACCGGTATCGAACTATATATATTATTTTTTATATATTATTTATTTATTTTCATTAGAACAATCTTTACGACCGAGCGGTTTCATGCTAGTGCATTCATCATGTAAAACGAAATAGTTTTTGAAAACGATAGAAATGGTACAAATGGTTAAATTTGTGCGTTTTTTTAACTGTATTCTCGTATTGCAATGGTCATGAAGGAGTGTCCAGATTTCCCAGACATTCAGAACTCGAAACCCATCATCAGATAGAGTTTAATGTGATTCCTAGGACATGAAGACCCTAGCCACCGTCTTCTAGTAGATATATGATAAAAAAATGGTTGGGGCTTGCCATAAGGTTAATAGGTTTGGGGCAATCATACTAATGCTAGGGCTTGACGTGGCCCTCTGATTGATTGGAGGGGGTCTCTTCGACCGACCATCTAGCCTAAGTAGGGTCGGAAGTGGA
>CM042181.1:41810509-41833009 GCA_023376005.1 Doryteuthis pealeii | reverse complement strand
TCCACATTTCCCAAGCCATGTAGACCTGCAACCACCGCCTTCTAGCACCCATATGATAAAAAGGGGTTGGGGCTTGCCATAAGGGCAATAGGGTTGGGGGAATCATATAGGTGCTAGGGCTTGACGTGACCAGCCGATTGATCTATATATATACGTTGCTTCAAAGTTAACTAACCTGAAAAAATGTAAAAGTTTTTAAATAAAATAACTGGTGCATTATATCTTTTATTCATTAATCTATCAACACTGAAAATTTCATTAAATTCGGTTCCCTGATTTTTGGTATTTTTTCTTTCGGCGGGGTGACATACGATGGTGGAATTTAGGTCCATTATGTATGATTTAACCCTTTTCTTGATGCACGGTATTTTAGTTTCAGTTTGGTGTAAGCTACTTCCGGTTTGGTGGCTTAATCAATTCAAAGAAGTTTTTTTTTCTTTTATTTGAAATACCATTTATCTTATTCAATTGAAATAAATATAAAATTTATACACTTTATTTTTGCTACATTATTTTTCCTAGCAAAAATATTCGCCCCCCCGCCAGTCATAAGTATTTAAGTTTTAATGTCATGAAATATATCAAATTAGAAAGACTAACGAAATTAAATGAGAACGCATATAAAAAGATTACACTTATTCTATATTTATCTAGGTGGGGCCTCTCCGACCACTCGTCTAGCCCAAGTAATGGGACTGCTTAATAACTGAGTCATCGAGCGCCTAGCCACCATAATCCAACAGCTAATTGAGGAGAATATTTATATATATATATGTGGTATGAGCTCTCTAAGGGGTCTTTTAAAATAACTTTCACTACTAAGCATATAAGCAATGATCGTTTGCTCGCAAACTAGATCTCTGTGATCGTAAAATATATAAACAAACCTATATATTTAATAGTTTAAACACGAGCCCCACTATATCAGCTGTCAGTGGCCGAGGGGATAAGATATCAAACTGGCTAACAGTCAGTCATATATATATATATATATATATATATATATGTGTGTGTGTGTGTGTGTGTGTGTGTGTGTGTGTGAAGAAATGTATACAAACAAGGGATGCTAAACTGTAAGTTCGAACATTTCGGTTTACAAAGAACCTTCTTCAGGACAATAAGAAAAAAGTAAAGGAAATAGTTATTTGTTAAAAAGAGTATTTTTTATAGAAATCTAAAACTCTTATTCTATATACATAGTTTCTCTGAATGTTTCAGATGAGGTTTGAAGATTAGTGTTATCTGCGTTATTCGGACTATTGTCCCCATCTTCATTGTTATTTGTACAACGTTTCGGCCGATATACCCTCCGGCCTTCTTCAGGTATTTCTTGTCGGACTCGGGAACCTTCTCGGACTCGGGAACCTTATTTTCGAACTCGGGAACTTTCTTGTCGTATTCGGGAGCCATCACGGAACTTTGAACCTAACCCCTTAGGTTCCCGAGTCCGACAAGAAATACCTGAAGAAGGCCGGAGGGTATATCGGCCGAAACGTTGTACAAATAACAATGAAGATGAGGACAATAGTCCGAATAACGCTAATAATACTATATACATAGTTGTCTAATGTAAATAATATTTTTGCTCTTACAGTTTGATTTGTAGCAGACTTTAAAAGTATTATTGGGTATTGGATGAGTAAATATATAACTTTACAAGAATTGGCTGAAAGTTTTATAGGCTAGACAAGATGTTCTCTTGGAATGCGACCAAATGCGATTTTCAAAATAGTCTGCCTTTTGATCCATACACTTCTTTCACTGCTGTTGTAGTCATTGGATCCCATTGGTCAAAAAAGCCATCAACAGTAGATATGACACCAGCCAATGAACTCTTCAAACCATCCTTATATATACTAGCAAATATATGCACCCTCCGGGTGCAAGTATTTAAGTTTTAATATATAAAATATCATGTTAAATTAGAAAGGCTAATGAAACTGAATAAGAATTCAGATAAAAATATTTGGAACAGAGGGGGTATATCGAAAATAGAACACTTTGAAACTCACTGTTCCACCATTTTCCCTTACTCCCGTCTTTCAGTGGTAAATTTCCCTAATTTAACTATTTAGTTAAAATAGGAAGAAAATAATAAAATTACAGTTATTTCTTTATGTTAATAGATTTCTGTTAAGATTTATCCCCGAGATTTTTGCTCATATTTATTAAGATAAAACCAAACAATTAGAAATCAATAATACTAAGTATATATTTATTAAAATCAATTTTTTTAAGATCAATATGCAAATTAGCCTTCCCATTCACACTGTAAACCGCTATTTCGTTGAATATATAAATATAATTGCATGTTATTAGTATGTAGATATTGTTAACAGTCTTAATGATGTAAAACAATTTTACTAATAATTGAGCTTTAAATAAAAAATAAAATCATGGAGAATGTGATGTAAATAACAAAGGGAATTGTGACTTGTATAGTAATATAGTTTCGGTTACAGACAGACAAACCCACAATCTCCATTATAATAAGAAATATATATATATATATATATATATATATATATATATATATATGAAGTGTTCAAACGATGTGTTTGAAAATGGCGAAGGCCGACAATTTGTAGGGAGATTATGTGCTTAATTAAAGTCATACCTAATTTGTTAATTAATTAATTATAATTAAATGAATTCGGCGTGCATATCGGTTTAAATGTAAAGCGTAAACAAATCGAGAAAAAGTCAATCTCTGTATGTACATTTCAGCCCATTAGGCCTCATCAGCAGAGCTATAGACAGGACAGTGCTTTGTGCGCGATTCGAACCCTACCTGTCAGGCTGACAGACAGACATTCTAACCACTACACTAGCTGGCTTCCCCAAAACTGCCAGTTCTTTATGAAAGAAGGTCATCTCTTCAATCTCACAAAGAGCACCTATGGGCATTGATGTGGCACCTCAGACCAACTTCACCCTTGCAAGCCCTGCTACATATGTGGCAAGTAAAAAACCTGTGTGCTCTCATATGGCTTTCATATGGCTTCTCATATTCACATTTAACCATGTTTGGAATTAGTTGAGCTTAGAAACAATAAGAAACAATTAATGGTAGGTTAAACCCGGTTATGTTTCTTTCTGCATTGAGTAGCAGACTGTTGACTCCTTGGCAACAATTGTCAATTGTTTCAGCCTTTGTCTAATGTTGTAATTTGTGTGTGTGTGTGTATGTGTGTGTGTTAACTACTATGTACTCATTCACTCATTCACTCATTATTTTGACTTTTTTAGTTGAGAATGTCAATGAAAACATTTAGGTTTAAAAAATTCTATTCCTGATTAAGTTGCTTTCTTACAATAAATTTATCTTAGAAAGGAAATACTATATTCTGGTTTTCAAAGAGCTCTTTTCAAGAGCAGTCAGTCTATTACTTGTCATTTCTATTATCATTTTGATAATGAGCGACAAATGGATCAGCGTTATAGCCTAGGATCAGAGTGTAGTATATGTGCGCTCTGTCTAGGATTAAAGACTGCCCTGTAGCAGAGGCTTAGAATATGCTCGCTGTATTCCATGGATTGGAATAAGACCACCACCCCCCATAAAGGAGTGTCCTGGGTATGACACTAAACTGGATCTGATAATGAGGCTCCAGTTTTGGAACTCTGGGGAATGTGGTGTTCTCCTTCATTGCCATTACTTCCAGGCCCACTCTGACTCAGAGTTGATAGTATCTGTTAGGCTCCCATCTATGCAGCTGTGTTAAGTGAGGTCAATGTCCTGTATTGGCCAAGAGAAAACAAACAAGCGAACAAATAATAGACGCAGAACAGAATCAATAAAATTATATACTTGTTTATCTTCTACAATACACTTAATTAAAGAGGCGCTAGTAGTGTAATGATTGTCGTCATAGAAAATAGATACAGTGGCCCGAGTTCAAATCCTTGGCAAGGCTGGTCGAATTTCACATAGTTCTAATACCATTGATAAAAGTATGAATTTAAGTATTCTCCCTCCAGCTATGTGTAAATAATAATGCAAACTAGGCTCTTTAACTTTGGTATGGTAACCGGTATATGAGAAGAGAGACTTTACATTTCAAACTTGTTAAACTCCGCTTAAAGTATTGACCCTGTATCACATCCTGTTCACGCGGAGGGGCTGGGAAAGTACATAAAATTCACTTTATTTGTTGTTAAAAAGATGATGTTTTGAAATGGGTTGAGCTTAGAAAAACTTCCTAACCGTTTGTTGATTGGCCGTTCACAATTGAATGTGAATTAGGCAAATGCGAAAACGAAAATAATCATAATTTTGGACAAATGTCTTCATTTAAGAATATTTAAAATCTGTAATATCTTCTGTTTGTTTCTTTGTTTAATTACATATCAACCTTTATGGGTTATTTAATGCTAAAGCAATCCTCGTAGAAGAACAGTAGTGGTACTATTTAACCCATAGCTAGGTCTATTCATCTTAAGGATGACTCCAGATTAACTTTTACGGTTCACCCAATAACAATACATTATGATCAAGTGACACTGAAATTATTGGTTTCTGCTAGATAGTTAAGCAGTGTTGAGCCTGTTCAATACTTAATTGGGTGACCACTTAAGCAATAGCAGGTACTATAAACAACTTGATTGGTTTGGTTTTGTTTTGTTTTACGGCATATCAACCTCAGTGGGTCATTTAATGCCGATAAAGTTTTGAAATAAATCAATTCTTAATGGATAATACAATTTTTTTATAAATACATTTTTCTATTTAACCCATAGATGGGACCCTAACAGGTACTACCACTCCGGGTAAGAGTGGACCAGGGAGCAATGGTGATGAATGGGGTGCTCCACATTCCCCAAACCTCCGAAACTGGAAACTCTCCCCCCTCTCTCTCTCTTTCTTCTCTCTCTCTCTCTCTCCCTCTCTCTCTCTCTCTCAAATTAATGCATCTCCCCCCTCTCTCTCTCTTTAAGTGCACGTTTTTAACTTCAAAATATCATAAGATGTTTATTAACTAACAATTAAGTTCATTTTAAATAATGCGCAAGTACAATTTTATTGTAGGAATTTAGTCACTTAAAGTTCAAGATTACCAAAATTTGAATTCAAATCATTTCATCTCTCTCTCTCTCTCCTCTCTCTCTCTCTCTCTCTCTCTCTCTCTCATATCCTTTGTCTATCCCTTTCTTCTTTCATGTAATATCCCCCTCTCTCTCTCTCTCTCCTCTCTCTCTCTTCTCTCTCTCTCTCTCTCTTTAAGTGCATATTTTAACTCTAAAATATCATAAAATGTTCATTTTTAGATAATGCGCAAGTACAATTTTATTGTAGTAATTTAGTCACTTAATGTTCAAGATTACCTAAATAAAACAAAACTAACATATTTAACTCAATTCATGAAATACCAGAAGAGTTTAAGGATTTTATGAATTCGCTGACCAAAGCAGAGTGTTTGTTTTTCATGAAATTACGGAAACATTTGAGAAGTCCCCAGTTCCCCAATTTTGTTGTAATATATACATTTTATATGACCCGAACTATTCTTAGCTCTATGAAACTTTTAAATTGTACTCTAAACGATCCACCATCCGTGGAAGCAGCAGGAGGTCCCGATGGATTTTAGCCTTCCAATGTAAATGGTCGTTACCACTGAACTCCTAAACTTATATAAAAATGAATTGAAATATAAATAATGACGTCTGCGTTTGCCAAGGCTTTTAAGTTATCCAGCAATAGAAGCGATATCGGTTACAGAACAGCCATTAGCACCCGAACGTTAAGGGGATGTTTTGTTGGCCAATAAGAAAGGCACTAGTGCATATTATATTAGCCAATGAGAACACAGATTCTCTTTGACGGCCATGTTTGCTGCTAGTATTTTCTCTCTCTCTCTCTCTCTCTCTCTCTCTCTCTCTCTCTCTCTCTCTCTCTCTCTCTCTCTCTCTCTCTCTCAGTTCGATCAACTATGACCTCCTTTGTACATTTTTCGTTTGTCTGCTTGTACCAGGAAAGCCAACACCCCACATTTATTGTTCATTTTTTGTCATTTATTCTTTTTTATTCTTTTTTTCATTCAATCTTTTCTTTTTTTCATTCAATCTTTTCTTCTATACTTTATTTCTTTCAGCAGACACTTTTCTTTATTCTTTAAAAAAATTCCTTCTTCTTCCACTTCTTTCTTTCATTTCTTTTTTTTTTTTAAATCGAGCAGAATTTCTTGTTGTGTTTTTATTCATACGTATTTCTTCTTTTATCTTTTTTCATTTTCTTTCAATTTTTCCTTTTATATTTCTTTATATCTTTCATACTTTAATGTTTTTTTTCTTTTTACACTTTTTTTTATTCTATATACTTCATTTTCATCTTTTTATCTCATAGATAGATAGATAGATAGATAGATATGAACAGTGAGATAGATAGATAGATAGATAGATATGGACAGTGAGATAAATAGATAGATAGATAGATAGATTTATAGATATGAAGAGTGAGATAGATAGATAGATAGATATGAACAAACTGAGAAAGATAGATAGATAGATAGATAGATAGATCGATAGATAAATATATATATATATATATATATATATATATATATGTGTGTGTGTGTGTGTGTGTGGTGTGTGTGTGTGTGTGTATAGATAGATAGATAGATAGATAGATATGAACAGACTGAGATAGATAGATAGATAGATAGATATGAACAGTAAGATAGATAGAAAGATAGATAGATAATGAACAGACTGAGATAGATAGATAAATAAATAGATAGATAGATAGATAGATTTTCTTTTATTTATTCAATCTTTTCTTCTATATTCTATTTCTTTCTACAGACACTTTTCTTTGTTCTTTGAAAGATCAATCGGGAAAGGCATGTATCCAACTATTCTCCCTCCAACTATTTAATGCTAGGTTAGACTGGACACTTCAGCCATGGCATGGTGAATAGTCTAACAGAAAGGAAACTCCTATTAAAATCTCAGCCTGTGTTGTATCCAGCCTACGCAGAGGTACTTCGTATATATATATATATATATATATATATATATATATATATATTATATTATATATAGATACTTCATATATATATATATGTATGTATATATATATATATATATATATATATATATATATATAGTTTTGAAAAAAAAAAGTTACATAAATTCAACACATATTGCATTGTAAATTGCCTTCAAAATCTTTATATTACACATACACACAATGCTTCAATGATACTATAAAGAAACAAACTTTATTTCAATATGCCGAACAAGGCTATATTTATAGTAAAAATTAAAAGAATTTCGAACATTTTCCACGCGCGGGAGCAGCCGAGCCGTTTTAACATCACGGAATTAGCCAATTTAACATCACGGAATTAGCCGATTTAACATCACGGAAAAAATGTTTTCAAATATACGGCGTTCATCAACTTCTTAAACAACTGATGATTACAATATCGCCGTGGGATAAGTACTATAAAAAAATCACCTAGTACTTTCAATAACTCTGAGGATGGAATTTTTTTTCCGAAAATATTTAGTTTTGAAAAAATAAAAAAGTTAAATAAATTCAACACATATTGCATTGTAAATTGCCTTCAAAATCTTTATATTACACACACACACACACACATATATATATATATATATATATATATATATATATATATATATATATATATATATTATATATATATATATATCACAAAAAAAATCACACAAACATACCAGCCACTTATCAAAATTACAATATATTAACAGATACACAGAAAGACAGTTAAACTTAAATTCAAGTTAAATATACACACAGACAGACAGAAAGATAAATACTACAGTATAAAAAAATAAATAGATGGACAGAAAGGTTTTTAAAGAATAAAAAGATTAAAAAAATGTAAAATTTTAAAATTCAAATCCAAATCAAATATATAGATAAATACACAGAAAGTATGGATACTACTGTAAAAAAAAAATAGACAAATAGATCGACAGAAAGATTTTAAAAAATAAAACTCACACACATTCACAACTAATGACAAATCCATCTCCCAAACACACATACAAATACTCATCCATTTTGACCCATCCCTTATCATCCAACATTCTGACCAAACACCTGCATCTCCACATAAACACTCCCCATTTAGAGGGAAGAAAATCCACTACCCATCCCCCCCAGCCACCCCTGCCCCTACTGACAACCTACTGTTTTTCACCATTCTGAAAATGTCCTTCATTGAAGCAAGAACTGGGCCTTTGTCCTGATGATGGTCAAAATGGCCGAAACGTTGCTTCGTCAACAATAAAAATCCAGTTTCCATAACATCCCGTGTTTGTCTACTTTTCTCCACACACACACACACACACATATATATATATATATATATATATATATATATATATATTATGGAAAAGGTGACTTACCGGTGAATATGGTCACAATGGTTAGTTGATGCGAAAATTCAGGAAGGTAAGGCGATATAACAAATTAATAGTGCTCAATACGTTAGTAGAGCAAATCTATTGAAATACAGGTACAAGTGATAACCTGCTCGAGTTTCACCATAAGGATCTTCAGGGTTAATTCCACTGGATTAATCAAGATATTGATTAATTGCAGTCGATTACACGTGTGTGTCTTTCGCGATAACGAACCATTTTATCGCGAAAAGCACACACGTGTAATCGACTGCAATTAATCAATATCTTGATTAATCCAGTGGAATTAACCCTGAATATCCTTATGGTGAAACTCGAGTAGGTTATCACTTGTACCTGTATTACAATATATATATATATATATATATATATATATATATATATATATATACACATAAAGGGAATGACTTGCCGATAAAAGATATTGAGTTAATCCCAATATTTGGTTGATACAATTATTAATCGGATAAGTCAATGTTATAACAAATATAAAGTGCTCAATACGTTAGTAGAGCGGATTTAGTATTACAATATGTACAAAAATATCTACTCGAGTTTCACCATGAGTATCTTCAGGGTTAATTCCAATGAAGTAATCAAGATATTGATAATTACAGTTAATTGCAATATTAACTTCCACACATCTAACTTTGAACCACATATCTTTGAGAATCTGAGTTACGCCTCAAATATGCATGGTTCAAAGTTAACTGACCTGAAAAAATGTAAAAGTTTTTCAATAAAATAACTGGTGCATTATATCTTTTATTCATTAATATATCAATACTGAAAACTTCATTAAATTTGGTTAATTCCCTGATTTTTTGGTATTTTTTTTCTTCCGGCCGGGTGACATACGATGGTGGAATTTACGTCCATTATGTATGATTTAACCCTTTTCTTGATACACAGTATTTTAGTTTCAGTTTGGTGTAAGCTACTCCAGGTTTGGTGGTTTAATCAATTCAAAGAAGTTTTTTTTTTTAATATTTGAAATACCATTTATCTTATTCAATTGAAATAAGTATAGAATTTATACACTTTATTTTTGCTACATTATTTTTCCTAGCAGAAATATTCGCCCCCTACCGGTTGTAAGTATTCAAGTTTTAATGTCATGAAATATATCAAATTAGAAAGACTAGCGAAATTAAATAAGAACGCATATAAAAACATTGCACGTATTTTGATTATGTTTCAATTGGTTTCTATATAAAAATCATTCATAGGATTGATTTTAATACGTTGGAGAATAAAGGTACGATTTAACTTGTAACTTTTTATATACGTTCTTATTTAATTTCCTTTCGTTTGTCTGTTTAATTTGAAAATTCGTTACTTTATTTTGTCTATCTAAGTTGATAAATTTGTTACATTAAAACTTGAATAGACACGCCCGGTGGAAGGGCACATATTCTTGCCAGTAAGTTTTCAAAATAGTAACGGATAAGCAACACCATATAATCAGAATTTATATTTTTGCATTTCATCGTAGACTATTTGGACGGTCTCATGTTTAAACAGAGGGTGTTGCAGTATGATAACGGTCGGAAGATTAAGGAACAAGCGTATTGATATGTAGATCGGATATAAGAAGCCTAAACTTCGTTTTCCTAAAATACAAAAAGGATGATAAATATTTTGGCATTTATGTTAGGCAAAAAACGACAAAGCTAAAAAAATATATATATAGGAGATTGATAACACCAAGAAAATTATTTATTAAACCCGGTGTTGTTAAAACTGATATGCAAGTAAACCACACGATATATTATGTAAACCTTTATTTCTTAGTGATATATAAGACACTTTGCAGGATTTGAAACGCCCTTATAACATGGGCTGTTTTGGGGCAAATTTAACTCAGATTTTCATAGCGATATTGTTAATAAATAAAATGTATTCTATGTATTAATGATTTTTACTATAAATCAAAATATTTTTTAAAAGCCGGTTAAATCGAACTTAACGGACACAAATTCCACCATCGTATGTCACTCCGCCAAAAGAAAAAAAATAACAAAAATCAGGGAAATTAATCGAATTTAATGAAATTTTCAGTGTTGATATATTAAGGAATAAAAGATATAATACACCGGTTATTTTATTTAAAAACTTTTACATTTTTTCAGGTCAGTTAAATTGGAACCAGGTATGTTTGTGCATCTTTGTTTTACGCCTCAAAGATTCGTGGTTCAAAGTTAATTGACTTGAAAAAATGTAAGAGTGTACAAATAAAATAACTGGTGCATTATAGCTTTTATTCATTAATCTATCAACACTGAAAATTTCATTAAATTCGGTTAATTCCTTGATTTTTAGAATTTTTTTTTCTTGGGGTGACATACGATGGTGGAATTTAGGTCCATTAAGTTTGATTTAACCAAAAATTCTTATCAACAACAAAAAAAGTTTTTTTTTGGTGTCCAATTTTTTTTTTTTTGTTTCTTTATATTTTGCTATTATTTTTCTCCCTTTCTCTCTGTCTTTCTTTTTTTTTTTTTTTTTTGCTTATTTTCTTTCCTTCTTTCTTCCTTTCTTATTCTTTTTTTCTTTTCTTTCTATCTTTCCTTCTTTCTTTCTTTCTCTCTTTCTTACTTCTTTCTTCCTTTCTTTTTCTTTCTTTTCCTTCTTTCTTTCTATCTTCCTTCTTTCTTTCTTTCTTTCTTTCTTTCTTTCTTTCTTTCTTTACTTCTTTCTTTCCTTTCTTCTTTTCTTTCTTTTCCTTCTTTCTTTCTTCTTTCCTTCTTTCTTCTTTCTTTCTTCTTTCTTTCTTTTCTTTTCTTTCCTTCTTTCTTTCTTTCTTTCTTTCTTCTTTCTCTTTCTTCTTCTTTCTTTTCCTTCTTTCTTTCTTCTTCCTTCTTTCTTTCTTTCTTTTCCTTCTTTCTTTCTTTTTCTCTTTCTTCCTTTCTTCTTTTCTTTTTTCTTTCTTTCTATCTTTCCTTCTTTTCTTTCTTTCTCTCTTTCTTTACTTCTTTCTTCCTTTCTTTTTCTTTCTTTTCCTTCTTCTTTCTATCTTTCCTTCTTTCTTTCTTTCTTTCTTTCTTTTTCTTCTTTCTTTCTACTTTCTTTCTTTCTTTCTTTCTTTACTTCTTTCTTCCTTTCTTCTTTTCTTTCTTTCTTCTCTTTTTCTTTCTTTCTCTCTTTCTTACTTCTTTCTCCTTTCTTTTTCTTCTTTCCTTCTTTCTTTCTTTTTCTTCTTTCTTCTTTTTCTTCTTCTTTTCTTTCTTTCTTTTTCTTTCTTTCTTTCTTTCTTCTTTCTTCTTTCCTTCTTTCTTTCTATCTTTCCTTCTTTCTTCTTTCTTTCCTTCTTTCTTCTATATTCCTTCTTTCTTCCTTTCTTCTTCTTTCTTTACTTCTTTCTTTCTATCTTTCCTTCTTTCTTTCTTTCTCTCTTTCTTACTTCTTTCTTCCTTTCTTTTCTTTCTTTTCCTTCTTTCTTTCTATCTTTCCTTCTCTTTCTTTCTTTCTTTACTTCTTTCTTTCTTTCTTTCTTCTTTCTTCCTTTCTTCTCTCTTTTACTTCTTTCTTTCTATCTTTCCTTCTTTCTTTCTTTTCTCTCTTTCTTACTTCTTCTCCTTCTTTTCTTTCTCCTTCTTTCTTTCTATCTTCCTTCTTTCTTTCTTTCTTTCTTACTTCTTTCTTTCTTTCTTTACTTCTTTCTTCCTTTCTTCTTCTTTTCCTTTCTTTCTTTCTTTCTTCTTTCTTCTTTCTTTCTTTCTTTACTTCTTTCTTTCTTTCCTTCTTTTCTTCTTCTTCTTCTTTCTTCTTTCTTTCTTTCTTTCTTCTTTTTCTTCTTCTTTCTTTCTTATTTCCTTCTTTCTTCTTCTTTCTTTACTTCTTCTTCCTTTCTTCTTCTTTCACTTCTTTTCTTTCTTCTTCTTTTTTCTTCCTTCTTTCTATCTTTCTTCTTTCTTTCTTTCTTTCTTTCTTTCTTTTTCTTTCTTTTCCTTCTTTCTTTCTATCTTTCCTTCTCTTTCTTTCTTTACTTCTTTCCTTCTTTTTTTCTTTCTTTCTGTTTCTATAATTTCTTTATTTCCGTTCTTCTGCTTAGTTTCTTTCTTTCTTTCTTTCTTTCTTTCTTTCATCTTTCTTTCTCCTTTCTATTCTTTCTCTTCTTCTTTCTTTCTTTCTTTCTTTACGTTTCTATAATTTCTTCACTTTTTTCTTCTTATCTATTTTATTAGCAATTTTCTTTCATTTTACATTGCGTTCTTTTTCTTTTGCAATTATATTTCTCCCTTTCTTTCTTTCTTTCTTTCTTTCATTCATTCATTCCATTTCTATAATTTCATTTTTTCTTCTATCTGTTTCAATTATTTCTTCATTTTCTTTCATTCATTTTTTTCCTCAAAAATATTATTTAGTCTTTCTTTTTTCGTATTTCCATATTTATTTATCTCTACATATATTTATTTATTCTATCAGCAATTCTCTTTCGTTTTTCTTTTCTTCTTTTTTGCTTTTGCAATATTTTTCTCTTTCTTTTTTTTCAGCTTCTTTCTTTCTTTTTCTTTGTTTCTTTTGTACTCTCTTGTGTTTCTATAATCTCTTTCTATTTTAATTCTTATATTTCTTTCTGCCTTTTCTTCTACTTCCTTTCTTTCTTTCTGCCTTTTCTTCTTCTTTCTTTCTTTCTTTCTCTCTCTGCCTCTCCTTTTTTTCTTTTTTCTGTCATTCTGCCTTTCCTTCTTTCTTTCTTTCTGCCTTTTCTTCTTCCTTTCTTTCTTTCTTTCTTTCTCTCTGCCTCTCCTTCTTTTCTTTTTTTTCTTTCATTCTACCTTTCCTTCTTTCTTCTTTCTTCTTTCTTTCTTTCTTTTTCTGCTTTTTCTTCTTTCTTTCTTTCTTTCTTTCTCTCCTTTTTTCTTTCTTTCTTTCTTTCTTTCTTTCTTTCTTTCTTACTGCTTTTTTCTTTCTTTCTTTCTTTCTTTCTGCTTTTCCTTCTTTTCTTTTTTTCTTTCATTCTGCCTTTCCTTCTTTCTTTCTTTCTTTCTTTCACCTTTAATTTTTATTAATTTCTTATTTTATTTCCTTCTTTCTTTCCTTCTTTTTTCTTTTTCTTTTTCTGTTCTTTCGTTTTCTTTCTTTTTTTTTTCAATCTTTCGTTTCTAAGTTATCTATTCATTTTATTTGCATTTCTATTTTTTCCGTTTTTTTTTGTTCTTTTTCAATATATTTCATCTTTTCTTTTTCTTCTTTCCTTTTCTTTCTTTCTTTCATAATTTGTTTCTTTCTTTCATTCTTTCTTTCATTCATTCATTCTTTCTTTCTTTCTCTTTCTATAATTTCTTTCTTTCTCTTATTCTATTTATTTTCTTTCTTTCTTTCTCGCATTTTTTTTTCGCTTTTTTCTTTTTCAATATATTTCATCTTTTATTTATTCCTTTCCTTTTTCTTTCTTTCTTTCATTCTTGTTTTTTTATTCTATTATTTTCTTTTTTTGTTTCTTTATATTTGTTTATATTTTTTCTTTCTTTTTGTTTCTTAAATTTCTTCTCTTTTTTCTTTCTTTTTCATTCTTTTCTCCTTTCGATCTTTCTTTCTTTCATTCTTTTTTCTCTTTTTCTTTTTTTATTCTTTCTTCTTTCTTTCCGATTCATTTCTTTCTTTCTCTCTTTCTCTTTCTTTCTTTCTTTCTCTCTTTCTTTCTTGATTATTTATCTATTCATTTTATCAGCATATTCTGTTCTGTTCTTTCTTTGTTTTTTTATTCAATCTGTTTCTTCTTTATTTTAACTTTTCCTTCCTTCCTTCCTTTTTCTTTCTTTCTTTCTTTCTTTCTTTTTCATTCCCCTTGCGTCAAAGCACTTATTTTTCATCTCTTCGTACTTCTGCCCTCTTTATCTGTAACCTTATTTGCTTGTCCGTACCCCCGACCCGTGTACCGATTTTAACTTCTCAGTTATTTTCCCTCAAAAATAAATACGACCCACAACTCTATTTTCCATTAAGTAAATCCTCTCCCGTTGTTCGTGTTGCCATGTTGTTGGCGGGTCTTGCATTTTCGTATCGAATCTCAGAGGTTATTCCGTGTATTTAAGAGCGTTAAAAGCCTTGGATAAACAAGGGTTCCGTAGATGTCGCCACGGGAAGGCTCAGCAAGATCTTACGAAACCTGATCGGGTAACAGGCGTCATCATGATGGGCAGCGGGGTATCATCTTTCTCTCCACATCTCTCTCTCTCTCTCTCTCTCTCTCTCTCTCTCTCTCTCTCTCTCTCTCTCTCTATCTATCTATCTATCTATCTATATATATATATATAGTCTACCACGGTTTTAGTGTTTAAGGTACACCTTCTTCAGTAGAATTAGAAGCTACCGTTAATTATCTTTGTCCATTCCATTCTCAGTATTCATATATATATATATATATATATATTATATATATATATATATATATATATATATAGAGAGAGAGAGAGAGAGAGAGAGAGAGAGAGAGAGAGAGAGACATCTATAACTGGTCAGTAGATAATACGAGAATACCGATATATATATATATATATATATATATATATATATATATATATATATAAGTAAAGAAATACCACAAGACTTAGAGATTTTGCTTTATAGCCTATTTCGGGGAGTTTTCGAGTGAACATTTATTTTGAATGAATAAATATAAAATAAATGTTCACTCTGATGAAGGTCGATTCTTCTATGTGTGCGAAATATTTTCACACACATAAACTGACCGAAACACATGTGTAAGTGATATCGATTAATGTGATATCGATTAAATTCATTTTATCCATCTACATTTTTTTTCTTTACTCATTTTTCCTCATATATATATATATATATAATATATATATATATATATAATATATATATATAAAGAAGGTCCGCAAAATGTATTTTGTTCTCAGAAAAATTTTTTTTAGAATTCTTTTTGTTTTACATATGCAACACGTGTTTCAGATTTTCTGGTATCTTCTAGAAGATTAATTAATATTTGTTTGTCTAATTTGAAATTGTGTTAATTATGGTATATTATGTTTGATTGGTTTGGTAATTTTGATCTATATGCGTCTCCTGGACTTCGGCCTTTAATTTAGGCTAAAGTTTTAGGCGAGTCTCAGCTTCAGGCGAAGTTTTCTGGTCCCAACATAGATATTTTCCGTTGGTAGTTGTTTTTTTGTCGCTTTTTGTTCGCCAAATTAATGTAATAGTTTATAGACCTCCCCTCCTCTTTCGTGTCGCTGAGAATTTATCTGATCGACAAAACTCAACTTGTAAATCATTTTTTCAATATTTTTGAACAATATAGCATTATATCGAAGAGATATGTGATACTTGAATTAATTATTTAGTTTTCAAATATTCGAATATTAATAGAACTTAAGTAAAGTATAGTGTCATAGATGTTAATATATTTAAATTATATTAAATAGCTGTGATATATCTACAGAGTCCTGCTAGTATTTCTAATAGCCGCAATACGGTTTGTTGACAGTTTTATTTTTTTACTGAACAACACACACACGACACACATACACTACACACACACACACACACAGCACTACTCACACACACACACACACACTGTAGGTTGTTATTACATGATATTTTTGTTTTTTTTATTATATATTTGTTATATATATAATATTTTATTATTGAGGTTAAGTAAACCATAACAAATGTGTTTAATTTTTAGATTGGCTTTAAGCCGACAGTTTATTGGAGATATGTTGCTTATGAAGTCGTGGAATTGGCAGCTAGTGTTAAACGGTTAGAGACTTCGCCTGTCAGCTGACAGCGATGGTTTCGAGTCGACACACCGGAGGCATCTCCCATGCTTATTATTCTATTACTTTTTGCTGATGAGACCTAACTAGGTCGAATGTCATAATGGATGTCATTTATCTCTGATTCGTTATCTGTTACTATGACTGTCCGTACCTAATTAACATGTTGGCTGCTTTTAATTTGATTATTAACTATTTTGAATTGCAATCATATAGCACAATAGGTTCGCTTTCAATTTGCAACTCAAAAAAATTTATATAGTGTGTGTGTGTGTGTGTATGTTGCGTTTGTGCATGTGTTGCGTTTGTGCGTGTGTGTGGGGCGGGGAGTTGTAATCCGGATCAGCCGTTTAAAGCCGATTATAACGAAATTGAAAGGTTAAAGAAAATGACAAATGAATATATTTAGGATTGATATGTTAGTTAGTTTAAAAGGAAACATAATTAGTATTATCAAAACGTAAGTCATTAATCCTGTATATTTCTCGAAATAATTTTGCCTGGGAATAAGTCTTTAGGATAATTCCAATATTTCATTTCAAATTCAATCATTGGACCGTTTAAAAAATAAATTTAGCGTGGTTTGATTAGCTTTGATGGATTAATCATGTCTTCATGAGGTGAACACAGTTGAATTTAAAAGTAGCTTTTAGCCAATGGTAGCGATCAGTTCTTAGATACCATAATTCAATATTAGGAATAGGAACATGTTTACTATAGTGATGCATTGAAAATTATTTTACGTTATAAGAATGTATGTGATAAGTTCGGTTTTACTATAAGATGGCATTTGGATAAGGGTTTTCTAATAAGAATGCAATTGGTAAAGTTTTATTTATAAGATATGCATTGGAAAGGGTTTTACTATAAGTAATGCATTGTGAAGGGTTTTACTTATAGAGAATTGTATTGGAAAGGGTTTTACTATAGTAAAATGGCATTGGAAGGGTGTTTCCATAAGATGCCTTGAGAATGGGTTTTTACTATTATAGAGAATTAGTTGGAAAGGGTTTTTTATCTATATAATGTATTGGAAAGGGTTTTTACTGTAAGAGATTTTGTATTGCAAGGGTTTTACTGGATAAGTATGCGTTATTGGGAAAGGGTTTTTACTATTAAGAATGTAATTGGAGAAAGGTTGGTCTACTATAGTTCAGAATAGAATAGTATGGAAAGGGGTTTTACTATAAGAATGTATTGAAAGGTTTTTACCTAATAAGAATGCGGCAATTGGAAAGGGTTTTACTATAAGAATGCATTGGAAAGGGTTTTACTATAAAAATGCAATTGGAAGAGGGTTTTACTATAAGATTGTATCGGAAAGGCTTTATTCTATTAAGAATGCTATTGGGAAAGGGTTTCTACTATATAGATATAGCATTGGATATTGGTTTTAACTATTAAGAATGCATTGGAAATGGTTTTACTATAATGATAATGTATTGGGAAAGGGTTTTATTATAAGAATGGCATTGGAAATGGTTTTTACTATAAGAATGCATTGGAAAGGGTTTTACTATGTAAGAAGGCATTGGAACGGCTTTTTACTTAAGATGGATTGAAAGGTTTACTACTAATATTAATTGTCATGTGATATAGGTTTTACTATAGTAGTATGTCATTGGATAAGGGTTTTATTAATAAGAAGCATTGGAAAGGGTGTTTACTATATAGAATGCATGTGGAAATGGTTTTACTATAAGATGTATTGGATAATGGGTTTTACTATAAGAAATGTATTGGAATGTGTTTTTTACTATATTAGTAGATGTATTGGAAGGCTGTTCGCCGGTTTCCCAATGAATTAATAATAATATATAATATTTATATAATATAATATAATAATAGAACGAATTATTTTTTAAATCAGAAGTTCACGCTCACTTTGCAGAAGGATGATATTAGTAGTACGTCAATGTCATAATTTGAGAATTTCATTGGAATGCAATGTTGTCATGGCAAGCCTAAAAGCTCTATTTATCAGATGCGCTTTCTCCGTCTGTCATGTCTACATAGTTTTGGTGTCGATATTTGACTAATTCGTGTCGAATAAGATGTTCAACAGTATGTTACAGTGAAAATTATATTCTTTCTTCTTTTCTGTACTGGTCATATCTATCTATCTATCTATCTATATTCTTATCTATCATCTTATTTATCTATCTATCTATCACAGTCCTGTTCATATCTATCTTATTCTATCTATCTATCTATTCTCATCCATCTATCTATCTCTATCAATTTATTATCTATCTATCAGTCTGTTTCTTATATTATTTATCTATCTATCTATCATCTATCTATCTATTTTCTGTTACTTCATATCTTTATCAATCTATCTACTATCTATCTATCACAGTCTTTTTTCATATCTATCTATCTACTCTATCTATTTATCTATTCATCTATCTATATATCCCTGTCTATTCATATATACTTAATCTATCTACTATCTATTTCTTATCAGGGTTTCATATCTATATTAAATTCATGTCAGTTGACTGTCCAATTCTTATCAAGTGATCTCATACTATATATCTATCTATCTATCATCTATATTGCTATCTATGCTCTGTATCTTGATCTTTTTAACTATTCTCAGTTTCATATTACCGATTCGTATATTCTATATTTTCTATCTATCTGTATCTATCTGTGTCATATCTATTATCTATCTATCTATTCTATTCTATCTATCACAGCTGGTCATTCTATCATTATCTTACATAATCTTATCTATCTATCTATCACAGTGTATTCTGTATTCTTATCATCATGCTTTTCTTTATTTATTATCTAGCTATACAGTCTGTTCATATCTATCTATCTATTCTATCATCACTATGCTATCTCTGGTCTATTCTTATTTGCTATCTATCTACTTCTATTCTTTATATATCTGAGTCGCATGTCTATCTATCTAGCTATTATCTATCTATTATCACATCTGTATATCTATCTTTTCTAGTTCATCTTATACTATCTATCTATCATCGTTGCATACTCATTCTGACTTATATCTTATCTAGTCTGTTATCTATCATCTTCTATCTACATTTATCTATCTATCTAGGTTCCCAGCTATTCATTTATATCTTTCTATCATCTATCTATCTATCTATCTATCTATCCTGATGTCTATTTCTATCTATCTACTATATCAGTTTTATATTATCTTATAACTATCTATCTATCAATTTCTACTCTATCTATAGTCCCTGTGTGTATCATAATTATCTAATCTTCGTATCATATCTATTATCGATCTATATCCATGCATTAGTCTGTTCATATCAATCCTATCTATCCTATCTATCTATCAAGCTATTTCCCTGTCTATTCTTATCGGTATCTTCTAATCTATCTATCTATCCCTGTAGTTCATATTATCTATTCTATTCTGATCTTATCTATCTATCGTGTCTGATTCATATCTATACTATCTATCTACTATCTATCTTACCACGTCTGTTCATATCTATTCGGTATCTATCTATCTATCTATCTGGATTCCATTATTCTATCTATCGCTTCTTTCGTGTTTATAGTCATTATCTATCTAATCTATTCTTATCACTATCTATTCACACAGTCTGATCTACTATCTATCTATCTTAGTTTCTTATCTAATCTATTATCATCTATCTTCTATCAAATTTATCCTCTTCTATTCTATCAGTCTGTTTCAGTATCTTTATTATCTTATCTTACTATTCTTCATCTATCTATTCATTATTATATCTTCTTCCTATATCTATCAGTCTTTCATACGTCATATATCGTACTATTCAATCTTATCTATCTATTATCAGTCTGTTCATTCATCGTAGTTTATCCTAGTATCTATCTATCTATTCTATCATATCCCTGTCTGATTCATATCTTATCTATGTCTATCTCTATTACAGTTGCATTCTTATCTATCTATCTATCTTTATCATTACTATCCGTACTTATCTACATCACTCTATCTAGTGTATCTAATCTGTGTATCATATCTATCTCTTATCTTATTCCTATCTTATCCTATTCTACTTCTGATCTATACTATCTATCTATCAATGGTTTCTGTTCTATCTATTCACATGTCTTGTTCATAATCTATCTATCTATCTTGTATCTATCTATCTATCTATCATCTAATCTATCAATCTATCCCTCTCTAGTTCCATTATCTATCTATCTATCTATCCTATCTATCTATCACAGTCTTTTCATATCTATCTATCTATCTATCTATCTATCTAATCTATTATCCCTGTCTATTAATACTATCTATCTATCTACCTATCCATCTGATTCAGTCTGTTCATATCTTCATCTATCTATCTATCTATACTATCACTACTACCACTGTTCTATTTCTTATCTATTATTTATTATCTTGGTGTATCATATCTTCTATCTATCTATCTATCTATCTATCTATCTATCCTGTCTATTCATATCTATCATATCTATCTATCTATCTATCTTCTATCTATCTATCACAGTCTGTTTATATCTATCTATCTAATCTATCTATCTAAACATCTGTTCATATCTATCTATCTATCTATCTCATCTATGTCTCCTTTCTATTGCATGATCTTATCTATCTAGTTTTTACTATCTACTCTGTCTATCATATCGATCTATGGTAGGTCTATCTATCCGCTGTGCTATTCAATATCTATCTTATATTCTTATACTTATTATCCTATCTATTACTTCTGTCTGGTTATATTAGCTATCCTATTCACTTCTATGGCTCTCTTTACATATATGGACAGATTGGGTGCATTTAAAACTTAGTTAAAATACCTGTTTCACAATCTTGTGGGTGACATATGCCGCGTAAAGGCTGTCGTTACTTATGCTGTTATCGCATCGAGTTCTTCCTCCGCTTGGTAGCTTCACGTGAATGTTAGCCTCACTGAAAGATGCAATTAGATATCTTTCCCCAAAATAATATATATTTGTTTATTTTACTATTGCTTTCTATCCATTGGGTCGGTGTGGCATTATATTGAGCACTCTCCTAATAAATACGGTATATATTAGGCTTGAATAGGTTTCTCATCATTAAGCATAATGATTGGTGTAAACTATTCACTGCTGTGTATATTATTATCAGGTATTAGGTATTTATATTATTTAATTATTATATATATATATGGAAGAGAGAGTTTTATAATGTTGCTTGAAGCACATGTGGTGATATATTGGTTTGTAGGTTGAATTGTTGAAGGATGGCACAAGTGAAAAAATAATAAGGTAATAATGGTATTGTTTTGTATTTGACGGTGCATGTGATTTTATTCTTGATATTCGAGATTAAATCCGTCTTTTTCTCAGAATGAACACTGGATACTGAATGTCCGTTGTCGCCTTTTTGTTAAACAACAAGACGACAACATCTCAGTTCCGTGTTCTTCTGAAAACGAGATGTTATCTGAAAATATCAAGAATAAAATCACAGGTTAACAAACCTGCACCATTGTTACCTTATTATTTTTCTTTTACACCTGCATTTGTGATATTGCCTTGAAAAATCAACCTCCAAACACAATATTTATTATATTATAATATATTATTTGTGAGGTATTTAATATTATATTTATATTATAGCTTATATATTATTTGTTTCATACTATCTATCTATATATCTATATAAGGATCTATCCATTCATTCTCATTCTTGTATAGTACCAATAATATTCAACGTTTCATTCTTCCACTTTCTGTCTATCAATTTCTATCTATCGTCTTCATACTTTTCTTTATCCCGTATGTTTTCTATCTAGTTTTTATTTTCTTATCATCTAACGTTTCTGTCTGGGTATCATCTCTTTCTCTCTCTCTCCTCTCTCTCTCTCTCTCTCTCTCTTCTCTCTTCTCTCTCTTCTTATTCCTGTTATATATACGTGTTTCTTATCTACACATATCACACATCTTGTTGTTACACTTACATCACATCAACATCTGTATGTCATTTGCACACTATTATATATAAGTATTATATATTATTACTTGAAGAAGCAGTAGGTATCCACTACAGTGTTTATTAGAAGATGTCTCAATATCTGATGCCACAGAACAAGAAACCAATGTAGCAAAAATGTGCTAATCTTATCCCCTAGACCACTGACAGCTGTGTAGCGGTGCTGGTAGTTAAACTATTAATACATAGGTTGTTTATATATTTACGTCACAGAGAAGATCAAATGTTTTGCGGCAAATTCGATTATAATTATGCTTAGATGTGTGAAAGTTAATTTTAAATCACCAATAGATTGACGCTCATACCATATATATAATATATAATATATATTATATATATATATATATATAACTATAT
>CM042181.1:41803009-41805509 GCA_023376005.1 Doryteuthis pealeii | reverse complement strand
TGATACCGACTTTAGGCCACCCCGACGACTTTATTAACTTTACCTTTTTTACTTACAAATTAAATAGAAACAGCTTCGGCCAGGATTGAACTCGGTGTCACCGTGTCCATTCTCTTACGACAATAACCGTTGCACGAAACGAAAGCCTCGTTGTCGATTATCAACATATTTTATATAAGTGACGTATTATGAAAACCAAAGAAAGCGACATATATGAAAACCAGTAGGAAGCGCGTGGTGTATGGTTAAAGTCATGGAAATGGACTCGTCGCCCCGAGTTCAAATCCTGGACGTGGTAATTGCATTTCATTTGGCGCTAATATCCTTGGGGAAGGATGAATTCTCTCTCCCTCCAGCTATTGGGTAAATAGTAGGGCAGACTGGGCTCTTTAACCTTGGTTAGTCAACCGGACTAGGAGAAGGAAAACTCTGAATTCAAACCTGCTGAACACCGCTTAAGAAATTGACCTTGTGCCGTATCCTACTCGTGCGGAGGGTGTTGGTAAATATATATATATAAAAACCAAAAATTAAGAAAAATTTTAATTATAAAGTAAATAGAAACAGCTTCGGCCAGGATTTGAACTCGGGTCACCGTGTCCATTCTCTTGCGACAATAACCGTTGCACTTACGAAAGCCTCGTTGTCGATTATCAACATATTCTATAAGTGTCATATATGAAAAACCAAAAAAAAGTAAGAAAAAAAAGATTTTTTCGCCAAAGCAAAAAATTTAAAAAAAACAAACAAATACAAAATGACAAAAGGCAAAACAAAACGTTCAATTTAAGAAGAGCACAAAGTAAATACAGATATAAAAAGAAGTAAATAAAGAAGTTCGAATTAGTTCGGCTTTACTTATGGGAAAAATGAAAAGCGGTCCTGTCAAGTCAACTAATTACTTTCGATAGGAAAGCAATATGGCGGATGTTGTCACAATGGCCGACGGCGTCTGGGATTTATAATTAAATGGGGAAACTTTTAGTCCTTCATCTCTCTCCATTCCATAATTGGAGTATTCCATTCTTGGAGAAAAGGGGAGCAAGGAATAAGAATGTCGGAAATTTGAAAAGAAAAAGATAAAATAATTAGAGTATATTTTGGTATATACAGAGAATATGCTGAAAACGTGAAAATGTCATTTATATACTTATTTAGTATTATCTGCGTTATTCGGACTATTGTCCCCATCTTCATTGTTATTTGTACAACGTTTCGGCCGATATGCCCTCCGACCTTCTTCAGGTATTTCTTGTCGGACTCGGGAACCTTCTCGGACTCGAGAACCTTCTTTTCGAACTCGGGAACTTTCTTGTCGTAATCGGGAGCCATCACAGAACTTTGAATCACCAAGCCTCATCTTAAACATTCAGAGAAATAGTATATACTTATTTACTAAGATTAGCTTAGATATGGCACAAAGCCAAAAGTAAAGCAGTGCCCAGGGAGTATTAAACTCAATAACAATGGTCTGCGAATTTAGCTTGCTAAGCATTACATGACATGAGGTGTCTACGTCATTTACATAATTGTCGACGATGCAACGTTTCGGTCGGTTAGACCATCTTCAGGACTTGGAGTTAGTTCTTGCTTCAATGACGGACATTCTCAAATTGGTGAAACTGGAGGTCAAATTGTAACTTAATGATTAATCCAGTTCCCCAATGTTTTCCCCCACACACATAGTATATTATTTTTTTTAAAATATCAATAAATAAATAGACACACATACACATATACTCTTAACCAATCCTTACAATCCAGTATACACAAGCCTACACCTGAGGTATCATTACCATTTTGAGACACTCCCTATCTAGAGAGAAGAAAATCCACTACCCACCCCCAACCACCTACTGACGACCTCCTGTTTTACCATTTTGAGAATGTCCAGACCGAAACGTTGCATCGTCGACAATAAACATTCATTTTCCATAACATCCCGTGTTTGTCTACCTTTCTCCACATACTGTCGGATTAACCTCCTCACATTTCTCCCATATACATATGTGTAGCTCAGTCGGTAGAGCGTTCGGCTAGAAACCCCAAGGTTCCTAGTTCGATACCGGTCCTCGCCAACTCAGCGTTATGAGTAGCACAGGGATCTGTGCGGTAAAGTAAGGAGCTAATGGTAGGTGTGGCGCTCCACCATATATATATATATATATATATACACTAAGCTTAGCTTAGATGGGGCACAAGGCCAGAAGTAAAGGGGTGCCCAGTGAGTATCAAACTCACTAACAAGGGTCTGCAAACCTAGCTTGCTAAACGTTACACAACGTGAGGTTCGATATATATATATATATATATATATATATATATATATATATATATATATACCAAAATTGTTGGTAAACCATTGCGGTAAGATATAACCCGGCAAATAGTTTGATTGTAAAAATATACTACCAAACATTACCTGGCGAAAAAAAGTGAAATAAATGTTTAAAAAATATATATATATGAAAAATATATATATAAACCGTCAGGATTTATG
>CM042181.1:41788009-41798009 GCA_023376005.1 Doryteuthis pealeii | reverse complement strand
CCCTCATGAATATTTGCCCACGCGGCTAAAATCTTTTAAGTCGGAAGGTTAATAAGGATTTTAAATTGTCTTAGTTTTGAATACTAATTTGTTGTTCCTTTTTAATAACAATATATCAAATCCTTATTTTCATTTGTCATTTTCTTAACCCTTTCAATTTCGTTTATAATCGGCTTTAAATTGGCTGATTGAGTACACTCCCCCCGCCCACACACACGCACAAACGCACACACATGCACAAACGCACATACACACACACACACACATACATATAATTATTTTTTGAGGATATGTGCTTAATTGAAGTCGTACCTAATTTTGAAAATTAGTTAATAATCAATGAATTTTAGGCGGGCATACATGTTCAAATGTAAGGCTAAACGAATCGAGAAAATGTCAATCCCTGAATGTACATTTCGACCTATTAGGTCTCATCAGCAAGGTTATAGACATGGGAGACTGCTCCATGTGTGACTCGAAACCTCGACGGTCAAGCTGACAGGCGAAGTCTCTAACCGTTACACTAGCTTGCCAATTCCACGACTTCAATTAAGCACATATCCTCCAAAAATTGTCGGCTTAAAGCCATATAAAAATAAACACATTTGTTTGTTTACTTAACCTCATATATATATATATATATATATATATATATATATATATATATATATGTGTGTGTGTGTGTGTGTGTGTGTGTGTGTGTGTGTGTGTGTGTGTGTGTGTATTCAGTAAAAAATAAAACTCAACAAACCGTCATTGGGCTATTAGAAAATACTAGCAGGACTTGTAGATATATTACAGTATGATAATTTAATTATTAAAACATTTGATATATTTACTTAAGTTCTATTAAATTAATTCGATATTTGAAATATATAATAATCTTGATTTAACTGTCTCACTATTTTTCAAAATATTTGGAATGAAAAATATTTACATTTGATTTGTCGATAGAAATCTCGGGAGGGTGGGGGGTCTATAAAACTTTACATTAATTTGGCGACAAAAAGCGACAAAAACACTACTCGGAAAATATCTATGTTGGGCCAGAAATTCGCCTGAAGCTGGCTCGCTAAAACTTAGCCTAAATTAAAGCCGAAGTCCGGGACGGCATTAGATCTAAATTACCAAAATATATTCCGTAATTCACAATTTCAAATTAAACAAACATTTAATTTATTTCTTTTATTTTACGAATTTAATTCTTTTTTTTTTATGTTACCCATTAAAAAGATCCGAGCGTAACTTGGCCCGTAACCTGTAAAGTTTTTAAATGCCATCCTTGGCCAATTGAAAAGGGCTTAAAGAAAGTCCGATGTTATGGAATCCTTTGGTAAGCGTATAAGTCCTATCCTGCGTAAAGTCCAGTGTTTTAATCTTATGTCCGTCGTCCACGAAGGTCACGGTAATTATGTTCAGTAAGGTCGGTTAAGTATAGTATCAACCTCAGAGTACTGCCAGTGATTAGCTAAGAGATAGATCACATAATTCTGGCCGAGTCAATAAGTAGGAGTGGGCTTTTAAAACACACCTTATATGTCAAAATCCTCAACATAAGCAACATCAGATCATTTGGAATGTTTCATTTTTAAAATTGGATGAAATAAAATGAGACAAATAAGACATCTGTGATTAAGCGACACCAGACATTGTTGAGTTTTAACCAACCTAAAATAGTTCCTTCAGCAGAAGAGGCTACTGCTTATGTCGCGTTATCAGAAATACGTGGTAAGATTACTAAGCGATGACCACTAGCGCCATGGGAATTGGCACGTAATTCGTTTTCTCTTATTGTCTGTGTTCCTTGTATCATTCTGTTCCGTTTCGTAAACCAACGTGTAAGCACGTTATAAAGTACGGAAGACGTGGTCAGCAATTGAAATGTCGGTCGACGGATTCGAAATGGCCCCCTCTCGGCTCTTTATTTATGCCCATTCTCCCAAGGGCAGACCAGTCCATTCAGACTACACACAGGGGAATATCATTCTACTTATACACCCCCCCCCTTGTGACCACGGGATGAACCAACGTGGTCATCATAGTTTGTATGCGCCTGAGTATCCGTGTGACTGTCCACGCATTTGTGGGGACAAGGTTCTTGGTGCACGTATTCTGCGACACGAGTGTTGACTCAACGATGGGAGTTCGAATGGGTGTAGACACTCTCCTACATCACCCTCTGCCGCACTTGTGACGTCGTCAACATCCATTCCCTCCTCGGGCTCGTGCTGCGCGCCAGGCGATGCGACTGATGTTCTCATCAGTATCCATGACTTCATTAGGTTGACGTTGCTGTGGGAGTTCAGAATTCATGGGTGAGTGTAAAGTGTGGAACAATGTGGGCCGTCAACCACAGGATATATTTTACGGAGGAAGCGACGGTTGCACAGTGTTATCCGATTGCTCCCATCCACCCGTACATGGTACTGTCGGTTACCACATGTCTCCACGATCCTCTCCGTTTTTGTCCATCGACGTGGATAGTGACCTTCCTGGTTTTGGATTTGGACGAAGTCGCCGATCCGTAGTTTCGGAAGCGTACGACAGTGCCTATTATTAAACTGTTCGTTCCGCATGTGCCTCTTGGCCATCGCAACCTCCCTTAACTCCCCTATTTCTTTCCACTGCTTCCGTGTTTGGTACTTGTCCCGTAGGACTGGACTGTGGGCCTTAATAATTCGTCCAAACAACATTATAGCTGGGGACATGTTTAGGCCTTGAACGGGGGTGTATACTGTTATGGAGGTGGGGGGTTGATTTGTCTGTGGTCTCCAGGCAAACTAACCTATCAAACTTTTGCTTTAGAGTGGCTAGGTAGCAGCCTCCGCCAATAATCTATTCTGATGTTCCGTATTCGCAAAGCCTGCTACCACTTTCCTAGCCACTGTAAGATTCAAAGGTTATGACAAGGTCATAACTCGTTGGAACGCAAACAAACTCCGACAAGGGTTGATAGACAAAACATTTAATAGGTATACAGCACATGGATAAACATGGTACATAATACATAGAGGTGTACATAAACATACATACATAAGTAATATAAATACATATACAAGAGTAGAGATAATGACTCATTCATGAATGGTAAAATACAAGATATTTAGGTATCAAAGAGATACCTAAACGTAGTTACGGATACATGACTAAAGGATAGTCATACAAGAGACTTACTAGCAGTGAGTGGCCAGTGTTAAGGGCCGAAGCCCCAACGAGAGGGGGTGGTCATAAGACTACCTCATTGTGTCTCGTAGGTCGAGCAGCAGGGAAAGAAGAGAAGTTCAAATCAGCCGCTTAAATAGACCAGGCCCCTAGCGGGAACCAGCGAAACTAAACGGGCAGACAACTCCCCAGGCAAATACGTAAATAATCCCACACCGCCATATCACCGGAATAGTCTACTTCGTTCGCGCAGGTAACTCTAAATTCACAATATTTCGCTTGGGCACGTAATCGAGCAAGTAAATGTGGGATTGACTCAACCTCTTTCTGCTTCATGGTGTGAAAATTTTGTCTGTGCACTTCTTTGTGCAATACTTTCACTGCAACGAGTCTTATTTGCTGCAACAGGTTTTCCTCCGTGGCAGAGTTGAGTACCTCGTGTCCCATCAACTCGAATAGCAATCTGTTTGCTTCTGTTACATAATTATTAGATTCCTAATATTTATGTACAGTAGTGTAGAAACCAAAATGGCTGTTATAAGTTGCAGCCCACGGTCTTGAAGGATTGAATGACAAGGCTTGACCTCATCTTGATCCTTCCGGTGGATACCGTGAGAATCGGCGGAGAAGACCCTCTTCCGGTTTAGATTAGAGAGAGTTTTAGTCAGATCGGCCAAAGCCACGACGGTGGTAAGTCGTGTTATGCACGGTGCCGACTCAATCTGCGCAGGTAGTCTGGTGGGGATCTCAGAATAAAATATGATCTAAGTTAAATCGAAGTCTTGTGTTATTATCTAAAAACTACCAATGACACAGGGCTTCTGATAAAGAGAAATCCCCAAATGGAAGACCAGACACGAAGTCCCCAAGACGAAGTCCAGACGCTAGAAGAGACGCTAGAAGAATAGAAGTAAGAAAGTAAGGAAAGAGAGTATACAATACTTCGGATGTACAGGCCATTCATAACTCGTTTCTGATAACCGCTGGGTCTTCTAATCCGCACATGCTTGTATTGGGTCCAATTGTCGATGAAATATGCCCCGTCGCCGTCTGTTGCATCTAGTTCTATCGAGGGTCTATCCGGTTTCCTAACCTGGGATGTGTGTAGCCATTATCACTTTTGAAATCCAAGGTCAAGATCCCTGTCCACAGCGCCATGTAAAGTACGGAAGACGGATTCCAAATGGCCGCTTACTCGCTCTTTATTTATAACCATTCTCCTCCAAGGGCAGTCCAGTCCATTCAGACTACACACAGGGGGATATCACTCTACTTATACACACGTTTGTCCAGTGCCTCCGTTAAAATACGTCTTGTGTTCTCATTTTACTAACTCTATGAGTCAACTAACCCACACCATTGCAAGTACTTGTAGACCTTCCTATTCAACAGACATTATCTGGATTTACATTTTTGCATTGCATCTCTGATGATTTGGATGGTCTCATTTTTAATCAGAAGGTGTTGCAGGATGATAACGGACGGAAGATTCAGGAACTCCATTAAGACCATACATTAACCATGTTTTGTCAAATAGCCATTACGAGATTTCATGTGCAACTGAATGGGCATACACTCTTCTTCTTCTTCTTATTATTATTATTATTATTATTATTATTATTATTATTATTATTTACTCCTTTTGAGTTTTCACATCAGCATTAGCTGATGGTCTTTCACTGGAGTCTGAGTGACAGCCTCAGGTCTCCATACTTCTGAGTATTCTGGCAGATTACAGCAGTGCAGTGTTCTAAATGGTTTCAATCCTTCCTCTGATTTCCAAACTTTCCAAACCCTTTTCTAATCCTTTTGGGACTGTTCTAAGTGCACCAACTACAATTGGTATCACTTTCTTTTTGGGGGCGACCAGCAAAAATATACGTTGATCAGCTCTGTGCGCATACAGGATACTGCATAGAAGACCTCCCGAGAATGATGAGCGATAGAGACAGATGGAGAGAGATTGCCATGGATATCCGCGCTGAAAGCGTGACATGATGATGATGATGATATAGGAAATAACCAGTATAAGTATTGTTGATTTCTGCTTACGATGTAAAACGAGGAAAAATGTATCTGAGAGTTAATACGTCATCAGTGATTGTTTTTTTTTTTGTTTGTTTGTTTTGTTTTTGGAAAATTCTCCGGTCGTTAACCGTAGTTTGAAATTTTCATTATTTTTATTTGAAAAGAAAAAAGAAAAACAAAAGAAAATTGAAAAGAAAATTTTCTTTGTTTAAAACGGAAGAATTTTAAAAAAATTGTTTTTGATTAATTTAATATATACAAACTTATATATTTTTTCATTTTCAATCACTTTTTTCTACATATTCGTCGGATTTATTTCCCGCTTTTCTTACCTACCCACACCCACGCGTGCGCACACACACATACACGCACACACACATACATATACACGCACACACACACACACACACACACACACATATATATATATATGTATGCATGTATGTGTGTTTGATTGTGTGCGCGCGCGCGTGTGTGTGTATTGAGGCTTGGGTTTAGCTGTCGGTAGGATGTCCGACTTGGAACCAAAAGGTTCTTGGTTCGATACCGGCCCTCGCTAATTCAGCGTATGAGTAGCACAGGGATCTGTGGTTATCAGGAATATATTAATACTCATATTCCTTAATTGTACGAGCTTTGCTATCTATCGCAGCTTATTCTTATCTATGTATCAATCTCAGGCTGTTCATTATCTATTTATTATATATATATATATATATATATATATATACATATATATATATATATATCCCAATCTAGCTAGCTAGAGAGAGAGAGAGAGATAGAAAGAGGAGAGAGAGAGATAGAAAGAGAAGAGAGAGAGAGAGGGGGAGAGAGAGGGGGGAGAGAGAAGAACAAATTGGGATAGATAGATAGAAAGATAGATAGATAAAGAACAGACAGATGGATGGATAGATAGATGAGAACAGACTGAGATTGATACATAGATAACTATCCCAGTCAGTTCTTCTCTCTTTCTCCCCCATCTCTGTCTCCCTCTCTCTATATATATGGGGATATATATATATATACATGGTAATTCTTGCAAATCATACTCAAAATACCGATATTACCGGGTGACCCAGAAAAAACAGAACCCAAATTAATTATTTATTTTCCTATTAAACTAACCCTAACCCCCGACCTCAACTCTAACTCTACACCTAACCCCTAACCATAAACCCCTAGTTAAAATTAACAGTTTTATTACAAAATGTGTGGGTTCTGTTTTTTGGGGGTCATGGGATTTTGAGTATGATTTGCAAGTTTTACCTATATATATAAATATATATATATATATATATGTGTGTGTGTGTGTGTGTGTGTGTGTGTGTGTGTGTGCATGTGTGCATGTTGAATTAAACAACCGACACATCTCCCGCTTAACAATTTTATTTGCGATGTTTTCAAGTTTTCTGGCAAACTTTTTAATATTTGGGTGAAATTCGTGGATTAGTATTCGGAACATGAACTTTGGTGGACTAATCCAAGAATTCCACACAAATATTAAAAAGTTGACCAGAAAACTTGAAAAAATCACAAATAAAATTGTTAAACAGGAGATGTGTATGTTGGTTAATTCAACATGCATAAATAAAAAAAATGCTGCCCAAATACACACACACACACACAGACACACATACACACAGAGACACAGAGATACACACAGACACACACACGTATATATATATATATATATATATATATATATATATATATATATATATATATATATATATATGGTGGACTCTCCTATCGAGAACGATAGATGAGGGTCAACAGTGAGTGATTTGGTTCTTCCCATGTTGTGCATGCTGTCAAAAAGATATTTTATGTTTCCTCGAGTGTGACAGTAGCCCAGCCCTGCTGCGAGCCATGAAGCCACACTGACAAACGAAATGATCCAAGGCAGGAGTTAAATGTTTTTCCTTCAAAGTTATGCGGAGCCAATCTCTATGCTTCAGTCTATTTTGTTCAAAGCTCTTTAGTTTAGCGAAACAGGTCTTACGCCATTCCTTCCGATCCGATGCTAGATCTTGCCAAGCACCCAGGTCAATATCGAGGCGTTTCAAATTGTCCTTCAATTTGTCCTTGTAGCGTAAGAGAGGACGTCCAATGGGTAGCTTAGCATTTGGTAGTTGCCCGTATAAAAACTTCTTTGGAAGCCTGTTCTCATTCATACGGACAACGTGACCAGCCCACCTAAGTTGAATCTTGGCTAGTAGGGTTTCAATGCCAGCAATATCACATCTTTTTTAAATTGTGCTGTTTTTTACTTTGTCATCCCATTTTATACCGCAAATGACACGAATACAACGCATGTGAAATGCGTCAAGTTGGTTTATGTGCTTGCGGTAAAATGTCCAAGCTTCAGCACCATACAGTAAAGTAGAAAGCACGACTGTTCTGTAGATGTTTTAGATTGCCGAATGCAGTGCTAGCTATACCTATTCTGGAATGGATTTCTTTGTCCATTTTTCCATCAGATGTGACTGTTGATCCAAGATATTTAAATGTGTCAACAATCTTCAATGCTTTTCCATCAATGAAGACAGATAGATTTACAAGACGTGGATTGCAAGCTGCGGGCTGGTACAGTAGTTCAGTTTTTTTATACTAATTGTAAGTCCAAATGCTTTTGATGTCTCAGAGAATTTATAGATGATGGTCTGGATGTCTTTTAGGCTGTGTGCTAATAGAGCGGCATCGTCTGCAAAGAGAAGATCACGTACTAGCTGTAAGGAAATTTTTGACCTAGCTTTAAAACGTTGTTGATTGTATAGTCCACCACTTGTTCTAAATTCAACATTTATTCCTTCGCTTAGATCTGAGAATGCTTTCTCGAGCATGGCAGAAAAAATAATGCAAATAGAAGTGGAGCAAGAACACAGCCTTGCTTAGTACCGTTTGAGACAGAAAAGGTACTGGATTGCTCGCTACATGATCTCACAGAAGCCCTCATTCCTTCATGCAAAGAGATGATGATCTGAAGCATCTTATTGGGACTCCGAATTTTGACAACACTTTCCACAGAGCAGTCGGGGACACAGTGTCAAAGGCTTTTGTGAAATCCACAAAAACTATGAATAAGTCTTTGTTTTGCTCTCAAGCCTTCTCCTGAGCCTGTCGAAGACAGAAAATCATATCTACTGTTCCTCTACCTGAGCGAAAACCACACTGAGTTTCTGGTAGTGCTGATCCTGAGACAAAGTCATTAAGCCTGTTAAGGATGATACGACCAAGGATTTTGCCAGCAACCGAGAGAAGAGATATTCCTCTGTGGTTGTCACAGTCATATTTACTTCTTTTGTTCTTGTATAAATGGACAATTGATGCGTCCTTAAATTGTTGCGGGACTTCACCCTTGTCCCACACAAGGTTGAAGAATTTGTAGAGCCTGTGTGTCAAAAGATTGCTTCCACGTTTATACAATTCTGCTGAAATTCCATCTTCGCCAGGTGCTTTTCCATTTGAAAGTTGTTTGATAGCTTTCTTCACCTCAAGTATTGACATGTTTGCAGATAGGGATTGTACAATAGGTCTCTGGGGAAGATTGTCTATTACATGAGTATCGAAATAAGATTTCTGGTTCAGGACTGTAGAAAAATGTTCCGCCCAACGTTTGACAATATCACTTTTGTCAGTCAAGAGAATGTTATCCACTGACATAATTGGTGATAGACCATTAGAAATTGGACCAAAAACACCCTTTAGATTTTGATAGAATGATTTAAGATCATGTTTGTCAGCAGCCTCCTGCAAAGCTTTTGCTTTTGATGTCTACCAACGTTCCTTCATCTTCCTCAATCTGGCTTGTGATTTACCCAAGTGTTTCTTTAGCCGAGCTATAGAGAATTTCGCGCAGACCCGACCATGTCGCTTCAACTTCATCCCCAATGTCGAAAGACATGAGCTTGGATTCAGATAATGTTTGGAAAGAGCTCAAGATTTCCATATCTTTTAACTTGATTACATCTACCTTTTTTGGTTGTTTAGCTCTGTTGTTTCGAACAGGTTTCCTTACATGCATGTCAGTGCAAGCGCTAACAATCTTGTGGTCTGACCAACATTTTTTTTCCTCTTCTTTCTTTTAACGTCATTTTCTTACCGTTCACTAAAGCTGGTTAAAAAAAGAAAGAAATATGTCTGTTTTCACACATAACATTAACAAAATGTGTAAAGGATGATAACTAATTAGAACTGGGCCTACTCTAGTAGTTAACCACCTTTGCTATTTCATATGTTTACTTAATTATTAAACAGTTTAAAATATTAATAGCACGACTTAATAGTAGTAGTAGTAATAATAATAACCATTATAATAATAATAACTATAACAATAGATATGATTATAATAATGATGATAATAATAATAATTTTCACAATAAATATGATTATTATAACAGTAATAATAATGATAGTAGTAATAACTATCACGACAAATATGATATTAATATATATATATATATATATATATATATATATATATATATATATATATATATATATTTATGTTTTTTTTTAGTTGGGCGTTATTACGAAGCATCTAAAAATAAATGGAGTATTGTATTCACTTATTTTTTTTATTATTATTTTTTATCATAAATTTTCGGGTTCGTTAGATACCCTTTATCAAATGACTGTTGTTATAAATGTTTTACAGACGCTGCGTCTGTAAAAATTTTTTATAATAACGGAGTATTCCGATATCAGCGTTCAGTCCCCTCACGTGAGTTTGTAATTTTAGAATCCATTTAGTTTCTGCTTGTTTTCGAGATTGCGTTGTTGGAAATGCGTGTTCTAATAAAAT
>CM042181.1:41780509-41785509 GCA_023376005.1 Doryteuthis pealeii | reverse complement strand
AGTAAAACCCTTTCTAATGCATTCTTATAGTAAAACCCTTTCTAATGCATTCTTATAATAAAACCCTTTCTAATGCATTCTTATAGTAAAACCCTTTCTAATGCATTCTTATAATAAAACCCTTTCCAATGCATTCTTATAGTAAAACCCTTTCCAATGCATTCTTATAGTAAAACCCTTTCTAATGCATTCTTATAATAAAACCCTTTCTAATGCATTCTTATAGTAAAACCCTTTCTAATGCATTCTTATAGTAAAACCCTTTCCAATACATTCTTATAGTAAAACACTTTCCAATGCATTCTTATAATAAAACCCTTTCTAATGCATTCTTATAGTAAAACACTTTCCAATACATTCTTATAGTAAAACCCTTTCCAATGCATTCTTATAGTAAAACCCTTTCTAATGCATTCTTATAATAAAATCCTTTCTAATGAATTCTTATAGTAAAACCCTTTCTAATGCATTCTTATAGTGAAACCCTTTCCAATACATTCTTATAGTAAAACCCTTTCTAATGCATTCTTATAATAAAAACCTTTCCAATGCATTCTTATAGTAAAACCCTTTCCAATACATTCCTATAGAAAAACCCTTTCCAAAGCATTCTTATAGAAAAACCCTTTCCAATGCATTCTTATAGTAAAACCCTTTCCAATGCATTCTTATAGTAAAACCCTTTCTAATGCATTCTTATAATAAAACCCTTTCCAATGCATTCTTATAGTAAAACCCTTTCTAATGCATTCTTATAATAAAACCCTTTCCAATGCATTCTTATAGTAAACCCTTTCCAATGCATTCTTATAGCAAAACCCTTTCCAATGCATTCTTATAGTAAAACCCTTTCTAATGCATTCTTATAATAAAACCCTTTCCAATGCATTCTTATAGAAAAACCCTTTCCAATACATTCTAATAGAAAAACCCTTTCCAATGCATTCTTATAATAAAACCCTTTTCAATGCATTCTTATAATAAAACCCTTTCCAATGCATTCTTATAGTAAAACCCTTTCTAATGCATTATAGTAAAACCCTTTTTAATGCATTCTTATAGTAAAACCCTTTCCAATGCATTCTTATAGTAAAACCCTTTCCAATGCATTCTTAGAGAAAAACCCTTCCCAATGCATTCTTATAGTAAAACCCTTTCCAATGCATTCTTAGAGAAAAACCCTTTCCAATGCATTCTTATAGTAAAACCCTTTATTCTTATAGTAAACCCTTTCCAATACATTCTTATAGAAAAACCCTTTCCAATACATTCTAATAGAAAAACCCTTTCCAATGCATTCTTATAGTAAAACCCTTTCCAATAATAAAACCCTTTCCAATACATTCTAATAGAAAAACCCTTTCCAATGCATTCTTATAGTAAAACCCTTTTTAATGCATTCTTATAGTAAAACCCTTTCTAATGCATTCTTATAGAAAAACCCTTTCCAATACATTGTTATCGTACAAAGTTTTTCTTCAGCATTCTAAAAGAAAAACTAAATAAACGTGTGTCCTGTCTATTTTCTTCCTGTGATTCGAACCTTCAGTCAAATCCCCACACTTATTCTTCTCACGACAGGTAACGCTCGTTTTGTCCCCTGAGTCTGGAAAATTTGGCTATTAAAAAATTAAGCTTCCCACTCATGTTAAATCTGAATTACTTTTTTTTGTGTGTCTCGGGCTTTAGCCTTCGACTAAAGCCCGGATGTCGTCGGGCTGGGCATTTACCATCGAATATTTTGAAGAATGAAGAAAAACCAGAAAGGCAGGGAGATCACCTAATTCGATTAACGCACCCCCCTTTCTACGTGTATCTCTCTCCCCTACCTTACACCCCCCCCCTGCTGTGGTAAATTCAATTTGTTTTCCTTGGCCTACAATCGAACTCAACTCACGTAGATTGCTAATCACATTTACCCCCCACCCCCAGCTCACCTATGAAGGTGTTTGACCGCCTACACACCATGTTCACACGACGACGACCACGACCACGACGATGACAATAATGCTAGGAAACATACCATCTGGTTCAAAGGCTGTGATTTAAACCAATTTGCTACGACGAGTTTTACAAGTAATCAAATGTACTATATTCGTCGATAAGGCTTATTGGCGGGACTTAGAAAGTACTATAAAAATGCATTGGAAATGATTTTTAGTACGAAAATGCATTGGAAATGATTTTTAGTATGAAAATGCAATGATTTTTCCTATAAAAATGCATTGGAAATGATTTTATTAAAAATGCATTAGAAATTATTTGTTACTATAAAAATGCATTTGAAATGATTTTTACTATAAAAATGCATTTGAAATGATTTTTTCCTATAAAAATGCAATGCATTGGAAATGATTTTTACTATAAAAATGCATTGGAAATGATTTACTATAAAATGCATTGGAAAATTATTTTTACTATGAAAATGCATTGGAAATGATTTTTACTATAAAAATACATTGGAAATGATTTTACTATAAAAATACATTGGAAATTGATTTTTACTATAAAAATGCATTGGAAATTATTTTTACTATAAAATGCACTGGAAATTTTTAGTATGAAAATGCATAGGAAATGATTTTTACTATAAAAATACATTGAAAATTTTTTACTATAAAATGGAAATGGCATGCAATGGAAATGATTTTTACTATAAAAATACATTGGAAATGATTTTTACTATAAATGCATTGGAAATGACGATTTTCGATAAAAATACATTGGAAATGATTTTTTAAAATGCATTGGAAATCATTTTTCCGATAAAAATGCATTGGAAATGATTTTAGTATAAAAATGCATCGGAAATGATTTTTACTATGAAAATGTGTTGGAAATATTTTTACGATAAAAATGCATTGGAAATGATTTTTACAATAAAATGCATTGGAAATGATTTTTACTATGAAAATGCATTACAAATGGTTTTTACTATTAAAATGCATTGGAAATGGTTTTTATGATGAAAATGCATTACAAATGGTTTTTACGATGAAAATGCATTGGAAATTATTTTTACTATAAAAATGCATTGGAAATGGTATTGATACAATTCATGGTATCATGAATTGATGAAAAACGCTGTAACTGAATGAGGGGCTATTGGATTTGAAATCAGAGAGTGGAAATTTACCAGTAACGGTTATAGCTATCTGACCCCTGGAAAATACGTCACAAAAAACACGTGACTAGATTTAGACTTTAGTTTCAACCTGACGTTAGAGCAGAGAGAATCTGCCTCTGTTTGCCGGGGTTGAAATCTCACCTGCGTGGAAGAATTGGCTAGATAAAATCTTGATCAAGAAACAAAAGTCTTGTGATTCATTTAATTAATTACAATGACTAGAGTTAGCCCAGAAGAAGGCGTTAGTTAGATACAGTAACTAGAAGACGACAAAATGATAGCCAAACAAGAAGTTTGGTTTGTCTTGTTTTACGGCATATCAACCTCAGTGGGTCATTTAATGCCGATAAAATTTTGAAATAAATCAATTCTTAATGGATAATACAATTTTTTTATAAATACATTTTTCTATTTAACCCATAGATGGGACCCTAACAGGTACTACCACTCCGGGTCAGAGTGGACCAGGGAGCAATAGTGATGAAGGGGTGCTCCACATTCCCCAAACCTCCAAAACTGGAACCTCACCATCAGATAGAGTTTAACGTCATTTCCAGGACATGTAGACCCGCGGCCACCGCCTTCTAGCACGCTTATGATAAAAAGGGATTGGGGCTTGCCATAAGGGCAATAGGGTTGGGAAAATCATATAGGTACTAGGGCTTGACGTGACCAGCCGATTGATCGGAGGGGGGCCTCTCCGACCGCCCGTCTAGCCCAAGATAGGGCCAAAGTGGAGTATTGCATGTCATGAACTGCTCATCCACCTGGGCTCTATCCTTAAGCATGACGGGTCGCCACCCACGGCCAACAGGTGGCCCCATTGGGGGAGTCTTACCCCTCTGCAGAGGTGTGGTCGGTGTATTCTAACCCCTCAGTCGACAGGGCGGCCAAACAAGAGGTTAACAGAAATTGTAAAGAAGAAATGAAGTAACAAGTAATTTCAAGTCTCTGTCTCTCTGTCTCTCTATCACCCGAATTTCCTCTCTTGATTATAACCCCGACATTGGTTTGTTTTACTTTACGGCCTATCAATCTCAGTGTGTCATTTAATGCCGAATATGTATTGAAATACATTGATTCGTAATTGATACTCATTCAATCGGCTGGTTACGTCAAGCTATAGCAACTATATGATAATCCCAACTCTATTGCCCTTACGGCAAGCCCAACTCTTTTAATCATAGTAGCAAATATATGCACCCTCCGGGTGCAAGTATTTAAGTTTTAATATAATAAAATATCATATTAAATTAGAAAGGCTAATGAAACTGAATAAGAATTCAGATAAAAAGATTTGGAACAGAGGGGGTATAATCGGAAAATAGAACAACTTTGAAACTAACTGTTCCACCATTTTCCCTTACTCCCGTCTTTCAGTGGTAAATTTCCCTCATTTAACTATTTAGTTAAAACAGGAAGAAAAGAATAAAATTACAGTTATTTCTTTATGTTAATAGATTTCTGTTAAGATTTATCCCCGAGATTTTTGCTCATATTTATTAAGATAAAACCAATTAGAAATCAATAATACTAATATTTATTAAAATCAATATGCAAATTAGCCTTCCCATTCACACTGTAAACCGCTATTTTGTTGAATATATAAATATAATTGCATGTTATTAGTGTGTAGATATTGTTAACAGTCTTAATGATGTAAAACAATTTTACTAATAATTGAGGTTTAATTAAAAAATAAAATCATGGAGAATGTGTGTAAATAACAAAGGGAATTGTGACTTGTGTAGTTTCGGTTACAGACAGACAAACCCAGAATCTCCATTATAATAAGAAGATAAGATATGTGCTAGAAGGATCTAAGTGTCTTGGAATTACGTTCTGGAAGTAAGGGGAATGTGGATCACCCCTT
>CM042181.1:41770509-41775509 GCA_023376005.1 Doryteuthis pealeii | reverse complement strand
TGCCACATTGGTACCAACACATGGGAGGCTTATGCAGACGACCGTGTGACCTGGTGACTCCTTGTCAAACAAGGAACGTAAAGGAGTGGAAAAGAGCAACTCCAGCAGGCATCACTGTTTGCTTGCAGTGATTGCCATTCAAGAGGTGGACTATTCAGTCACTCACACAGCTGCAGAGAGTGGGACACTACGCCATCGTCTTTAGTAGACGGTAGGATGCCAATCACAATCACAATTTGGATATAAAATAAAGGATTTTATCCTATAGGTTAAATAAAACTTTGACAAAGTAAATAAAAGCTGGTGAGTATGGAGGGTGGGGAAGAGTCTCGCATCCTAAATATATTGACTGTAAGGCTACAGTTATTGAAAATGAGGGTGATTATATTTTTGATTATAATATTTAAACACATTTAACTTATTTTAGTTTCTACATCTTCTCTGATAAAACATAATTACTTTTCAAACACCCTAATAGACCGAAGCCAAAATATTTTAGAAATCCATTATTGATATCGATAATTGCAAATATAACTAACATTTGATATTATAAGGCCATTGCAATCATAATATACATTTATACACCGCCACGCATATATATATATATATATTATATATATATATATATATATATATATATATATATATATTATGTGTGTGTGGTGTGTGTGTGTGTGTGTGTAAAAATGGAATAGGAATTGAATCCGACAATATGAGGAAAAATGAGAAAAGAAAAGAAATGTAGATGGATAAAAAATAAATTTAATCGATATCACTTTAATTGATATCACTTACACATATGTTTCGGTCAATTTATCAAAATGTATCTGGATTACGCTATTATTATTATTAAAATAATAATAATTATTATTATCATTATTATTATTATTAAAATATTATTATTATCATCATCATTTCAACTTCATCTGATTATTTTAATAATAATAATAGCGTAATCCGTATACATTTTGATAAACGGACCGAAACATATGTGTAAGTGATATCGAATAAAGTGATATCGATTAAATTCATTTTTTATCCATCTACATTTCTTTTCTATACTCATTTTTCCTCATAATATATATATATATATATATATATATATATATAACCCTTATGCTACGCGCTTCCATGTTTGCATTTCACATAGCGCTAATACCCTTGGGAAATATATGAATCCATATATTCTCCCTCCAGCTATGAGTAAAATAGTAGGGCAGACTGGGCTCTTTAACCTTGGGTAGGTAACCAGTCAAGGAGAGGGATAACTCTGAATTCAAAATTCCTGAGGTCGGTCGTTGATTGGGTTTGTGGCAACCCTTGATGCACCAATTCTTTCCTATCGACTTTGTCAAAAAGTGCGGATGGTCCTACACAAGCCTTCACCACTATAAACAAATCGCTGTGTGAATGTTCATTGTATGAACCCTAATGCGTCGAAAATCGACGAGAGAGTCCATAATATATATATATATATATATATGTGTGTGTGTGTGTGTGTGTGTGTGTGTGTATACCGTATATAATATGGTTGCTGTATTTCAAAGTAGACAGTGCTCAATATTATAAATGACAGAGCTTTTATATTTGAGTTAAGGTAGCATGGACATGGAGTTAGCACCTGGCTACTGAGTTTCTCGCCTATGCGATCTTCAAACCACATATAGGATTATATCAAAGTAGACAGATGTTATAAATGTTTTATGGTTCCCAAGCGGACACTCTATCGACTGGGCTAGCATACTCTTATTATACGTCAGAGGAATTTAGTTGAAAATAATCAGAACCAACTGGGATATTAGAACTGGTGATGCATGTGCACAGAGATGAACTGACCGAAACACATGTGTAAGTGATATTGATTAAATTCATCATTTATTATCCATTCTGTTCTTTCTTTTCTTTCAGTCGGTAGAGCGTTCGGATAGAAACCACTAGGTTCCTAGTTCGATACCGGTCCTCGCCAACTCAGCGTATGAATAGCACAGGGTAAAGTAAGGAGCTGATGGTAGGTGTGGCACTCCATCTCAGACGCCAAAAACAATCTCCTTTGTCTAGCGCTATTGAAAAGGGGATAGACTCCCTCGCTGACTGGCTGATACCGACTTTAGGCCGCCCCGACGACTTTACTTTTTACTTTATATAAATATATATAAATATATATATATATATATATATATATGCCTAGAGGGTGCATATATTTGCTAGTTAATATAATGAATATCTCAGTAGATGAAAATCTTAATACCATCGATAATTGCCCACTGAAAAGCCATATAGAATAGTGCATTAATATTTAGCGGGGCCTGTGGATATACCACATAATTAAATTATTATACTGTGGTATATCCACAGGTCCTGCTAGTTATTATTAATTATTAATATTCATTATTAATATTAAGTAATTATTATTATTAGTCAACATAGCTGAAAGATTTTTTTAATGATTTAGTTATACACAGTTGAGCAGTTTCCTGTCAATATTCAAATAAATATGTTTTCTTTCTAAAAAAAATCAAGTTTCTCACAGTTAAATTCAAATTAATTCAAACAAGGTTGTTCTTTATTCAATATTCGACGATTTTAGTTAGTATGACGTAATCAGTGACGTAATTTAGATTGCAGTCAAATGATCAAATCTATTTATAGATTTTGCCCATATTGCATTAGGATTTGAACTTAGCTCCTCACACCCCTTCTCTAAAATACATGCTGTCAAAATGTCCAATTCAGCTGGGGCGTTAGAATGCAACGACTGCACCTCTGCAGAGGGGTAAGACTCCCCCAATGGGGCCACCTGTTGACCGTGGGTGGCGACCCGTGATGCTTAAGGATAGAACCCAGGTGGATGAGCAGTTCATGACATGCAATACTCCACTTTGGCCCTATCTTCGGCTAGACAGGCGGTCGGGGACGTCCCCTCTGATCAATCGGCTCCTACGTCAAGCCCTAACACCTATATGATTGTCCCAACCCTATTGCCCTTATGGCAAGCCCCAACCCCTTTTTATCATATAGGTGCTAGAAGGCGGTGGCTGCGGGTCTACATGTCCTGGGAATGACGTTAAACTCTATCTGATGGTGAGGTTCCAGTTCTGGAGGTTTGGTAAATGTGGAACACCCCTCCCTGGTCCACTCTGACCCGGAGTGGTAGCATCTGTTAGGGTCCCATCTATGGGTTAAATAGAAAAACATGAGTTGATAAACAAAATTGTATTATCCATTAAGAATTGATTTATTTCAAAATTTTATCGGCATTAAATGACCCACCGAGGTTGATATGCCGTAAAACAAAAAAAAACAATGACAAACATCTCTTTTTATGCCTTGTTAAAAAAAACTTTACTTTTCTCTTTCTTTTTTTTCAGCATTTTGTGCTAACTTGATGAAAGAGAAAACATTGAAATGGTCTGATTTTAGTTGTGTTATTATTGATGAAGTTCACCGTTGTTTCAAAAACCATCCCTATCGGAGAAGTGTTGAAGATGAGGAACTTATTTTAGAAAAACGTGCCCGTCCCCAAATACTTGGTTTGACAGCTTCTCCTGCAGTCAGACAGGATATTCCCTCAACTGTTGTCATGCTCAATACTTTGTGTGATCACGTGGGTGGAGCACAGATTGCCATTGTAGAAAACTCCATTCATGAGCTGAACATGTATAGATCTAATGCAACACTCAAAATAGAGATGCTTTCACCTACCACTCCACAATGTCATTTTTAAACAGAGACAACTCATTTGAATTCAGTTTTTTCCTTCTCCTAGACTGGTTGCTATATCAAGATTAAAGAACCCGATCTGTGCTATAGCTGGAAGGAGAATAGCGAGATTTATAAGTAAGCCTATGTCTGACTACTCAAATTGAAGAAAACGAGAAAAATTCTATAATCTGATTTAAAGCTTTTTAGTAATAAATTTAAGTATAGCTAGAAACAGGGAACAGTGGTTTCAAGCCTTGAACAATATTTTCTTCTCTCCAATCTCATCATAAATTTTGTGGCTAATGTGTAAGCGAACAAGAATTCCAATCACACTATTACATTAAATTTCAAACTAACAAAATTGCATTTGGATTATTCGGACTCTAGTCCTAATCTATATTGCTATCTGTACAACGTTTAGGCTGATGAAAGGCATAACACAGATTCTCAAAGATACGTGGTTCAAAGTTAACTGGCCTAAAAAAATGTAAAAGTTTTTAAATAAAATAACTGTTGCATTATATCTTTTATTCATTAATATATCAACACTGAAAATTTCATTAAATTTGGTTAATTCCTGATTTTTAGTATTTTTTTCTTTCGGCGGGTTGACATACGATGGTGGAATTTAGGTTTGTTAAGTTCGATTTAACCATATAATTTTTATATCTTTCTTTCTTTTAAAATTAGTATATTGGAAAAAACAACCACGTTTTTCTTTTTCTTCTTTTTCTTTTTTAATTTAAATTCTTTTCGTTTTTTATTTTTGTTTTTGGAAATTATAAAACTCTTTCTTTGTTATTTTGAAATTATTATTTTGGAAAAAGCAATGTCGTTTTCTCTCTTCTTCTTTTTCTTTCTTTCTACTTTTTTTTCATTTTTTTCTTTTTCTCTATTCGTTTTCATTTTTGTTTTTTTGAAATTATAATATTGGAAAAGACAACCACTTTTACTTTTTCTTTTTTTTTCTTTGATGGGAGGGGAGGGTGTTTTTATTGTATTTTTTAAAATGATTGTATTGAAAAATCTAATCACGTTTCCTTTTCTTTCTTTTTTCACCCTTTTTTTTAACAATTATTTTAATTATCCAACTTGAAAATCCAACTAGGATTCCGTTTTATTTTTATTTTCTTCCTTTTTCTTGTTTATTTGGTTTTTTCTTCTCTTTTATTTCTTTCTTTTTTTCAATCTTTTTCTATTTCTTTTTTAATCATTATATTGGAAATCCAACAACGTTTTCCATTCTTTTTCTTTTTCTTACTTTTACTTTCTTTTTAGTTTTAGAATTTTCTTATTGG
>CM042181.1:41760509-41765509 GCA_023376005.1 Doryteuthis pealeii | reverse complement strand
CTTGGACTCTTTCTCCTGTCCTCTCGGACTCTTTCCAGCCTTCAACAACAATTAAGGCGTCTAATCTTCGTCGGAAAAGCGTTGCAGCGGCACTCACCTTGCTCGCATTTCGCCCGCGGTTATGTCTGTCCAATAAACCCACACTTTATTATAAATTCTTTAGTTATTCACTTCTTTTTTTTTTTTTTTCAGAGCGAACTAATTTCTCTCGCCTCTTTTACACAAAATAAAACAGAATTTTGCCCTCCCCCTCCCTCTACCATCGACATCGTGGGTGTTTATGCACAAAAACAACAAGCCCTCTTTCTAAGCGGGTTTTTTTTTTCATGGGTGTAAACCTGTTAATGACAATCGCTTAACACGCAATGTTTTTCAGTTAAGAACTAATTAAAACAGTTTTAAATAATACCAGGCTGAGTCAAAAGTTTTGCAATATTTTGGTATGCCCAAATTTGCTTTACGATTACTAGCCAAAATATGCACCCTCCGGGCACAATTATCTAAATTGTAATTCGATTAAATTGAATTAGAAATGGGAAGCACGTGGCTGCGATGGTAAGGTCATGGGAATTGCACTCTTTACTCCGAGTTCAAATCCTGGATGTGGTAATTGCATTTCCCTTTGCGCTAATGCCCTTGGGAAAGATAAGTATCCAAATATTCTCCCTCCAGCTATGGGTAAAATAGTAGGGCAGACTGGGCCCTTTAACCTTGGTTAGGCAACCAGTCTAGAAGGAGGAAAAACGCTGAATTCAAACCTGTTGAGCTACGCTTAAGAAATTGACCTTGTGTCACATCCTGCTCGTGCGGAGGGATTGGTATATATATATATATATATATATATATATATATATATATATATATATATATATAGGGCAGACTGGGCTCTTTAGCCTTGGTTAGGCAACTAGTCTAGAAGGAGGAAAAACTCTAATTCAAACCTGTTGATCTCCGCTTAAGAAATTGACCTTGTGTCACATCCTGCTCCTTCGGAGGGGTTGGTATATATATATATATATATATATATATATATATATATATAATTGAATTAGAAATAATAATGAAATCAAATACGGATACAATAAAAAAAATTTACTTCATTTTAATTGATTTCAATATGAAATTATAGATAGGATAGCTTTTCATACGTTTGAGAATAAAACAATAATAATAAAAATCAAGAAACTATTGAACACGGTTTTATTTAAACTAGTATTCAAATTATTCGAACTATATATTATGTAAACATTTATTTATTAGATATAAATCACACATCCCATGATTTTAAACACATTAATATGGGCTGTTTTGAGGCAAACCTATCTCAGCTAGACTTTTATAGAGACCTTGTTAATAAATAAGATGCTAATTAAGATTAACCATGGAATTATTTAATAACTATTGAGAATATAACGTAAATAACTAAGGGAAGTGTGACGATTGTAGTGACGTAGTTTCGGTTACAGACACAATCTCCATTATAACAAGATTTCGTCAAATTGTGCACACACACACACACACACACACACACACACATATATATATTATATATATATATATATATATATATATATATATATATATATATATATATATATAAACACTCATAAACACACATAAACACACCCACACATATATATTGATTAATTCACTGTAGTTAGCCCTGATAATCCGTTTGGTGAATCTTGAGTATGTTATCTCACTATATCAGAGTTTTTCAACTTTTTTCATCTCATGACACAGTGAGTTGGGCAATAAGTTGATTGCGATACACCATGAGTAAACATATAATTATTTTATCATTTAACTTTTAAAAGGAAAGGAATAGTGAAAATGTGCTACAAGTCTAAAAGAAAACAACGTAATTTTATTTCTAAAGACTTTTAATCAATTAAAACAAAAAATATCAAAGTAATAAAATAAAAATATAAGAGGATGATCAACCATCCTCAACACTCACGGCACCCCTACGGAAGCTTCACGGTACACTAGTGTACCGCAGTTGAAAAACTCTGCTCTATGTCATTCTACTAAATCAGCTCTTTTAACGTATTGAGAACGTCGGCCTTTATGTGAACTCTGATAAAACTAAGTTCATGAGCTTCAAAAAGCAAGGAGACATCTCCACACTTGACGGCAAGCTTCTTAAGTCAGTAAAAAAATTCACATACCTAGGTAGTAATATCTCATCCACAGAAAGCGATGTTAACACTCGAATAGGAAAGGCATGGTTGGCCACGAACAAATTAACAGTCATATGGAAATCCGATCTCCCCGACAAACTAAAGACACGATTCTTCAAGGCTGTGGTTGTGTCGGTACTGCTGTATGGCTGTACTACCTAGACCCTAACGAAGCGTCTTGAGAATAAGCTAGATGGGAGCTGTACGAGAATGCTACGGGCGATCCTGGATAGGTCGTGCAAACAGCACCCCACAAAAGAGCAACTGTATGGCCACCTGCCCCCCATCTCACAAACCATACGAGTAATACGGACTAGACATGCAGGTCACTGCTGGAGAAGCAAGGACGAAATCGTAAGCGACGTACTACTGTGGAAGCCAGCGCATAGGCATGCTAATGTGGGCCGCCCAGCAGGACCTATATTGACCAACTATGTAAGGATACTGGCCGCTGCGCAGAGGAGCTGCTGGAGTCAATGAATGATAGGGAAGGCTGGCGAGAGATCATCATGGATATCCGTGCAAACTGCGCGACATGATGATGATGATGATATTCTTTATAACCGCGACTTGTCGGTTAATCATTTTATCGACGATCGAAGTTATGACTAAATCGATATTATATTCCTCTTTCATATTTATATTTATTTATATATTCATTTATATAAATGAATTGATATTCGTTGCAATTCTTAACTGGCGCGTTTGTCCTGACGATAAGGGGCTAACACCATGCTTTGAAACCAATGGTAACGAAAAATGAAGATTTTTTTCAGGTCAGTTAACTTTGAACTACAAACGATCTCCCCATCTAGTGAGAAGAAAATCACTAACCACCCCAACCACCCTTCTCCCTACTGGCGACCTTCTGTTTCAGCATTTTGAGAATGTCCATCATTGAAGCGAGTACTGTATACAGGTCCTGAAGATGGTCTAATAAGAGACCGAAACGTACCACCATCCACCATTCTGACACTCCCCATCTAGTGAGAAGAAAATCCACTAATCACCCCCAACCACCCCTCTCCCTACTGGCGACCTTCTGTTTCAGCATTTTGATAATGTTCATCATTGAAGCGAGTACTGTATCCAGGTCCTGAAGATGGTCTAATAAGAGACCGAAACGTTGCATCGTCGACAATAAACATCCAGTTTCCATAACATTCTGTGTTTGTCTACCTTTCTCCACATACTGTCGGATTAACCTCCTCACATGTGATAGGCTATTATATTATTATATTAAACCAGAAAGACAAAACCAATTTTTCGGAGTGGGGAAGCCCTGGAACTCCTTTTACAGACAAAAATAGATTGTTTCAATTTTCTGTGTTTTGTTTCTATTGTCACGGTTTTGTATGTAAATACCTGGTCATGTAAATGCTTTTATGTTTTTAAAAAGGATTTATTATATAAGTTTAAAGTTGTTGGTATGTTTACATTTGAATATGATTTCATTTCGTCTATTCAATATTTTGAATTTAATTATAGCTATTTTCCTCCATGAAACTGGTGTATATAACAAACGTGGAATTTTGAAATGAAAAGCGAAACAAAAAAATAAAGAAATGAGAAAATCACACCAGTAAGACAGACGATGAAGCATTAAAAACTAAAAAACAACAAAAATAGAACTGAAGAGACAATATGTCGAAATAAATGTATATTCGAAACAAGGTATATGTCCTTTTATCTATTTATTTTTAATGCTCATATATATACACACGCATTTTCATATATATGTTTGAGTCAATTTAGTTGAATCCTACAAAGTAACATTTTATACCATCTACTTATACACACACATACACACACACACACAAACAGGCACACACACAAACACACAAACACACACACACACGCACATATATATATATATATTTATATAATTGATAGAAGTAACCTACTCGAGTTTCATCGATTGATTCTTCAGGGTTACATGCGTTGAATTAATAAAAGATAAGTCCCATTCCAACGGGCATGTATTGTACCAACTGAGATTAATCGAAAACTCGATTAATCCAACGAATGTAACCCTGAAGAATCAATCGATGAAACTCGAGTAGGTTACTTCTATATTATATAAATAAATTTTTGCTCTACATTGTATTGAGCACTTTGTATTTGTTTTTTCTCAGTCTTAACCCCTGGATACTGTGCGCTTCCAACGATCGTACTCGTACCCACCCGTAAGCTACTACTCATACATTATATATATATATATATATATATATATATATATATATATATATATATATATACATTTATTTTTACATATTTCATTTAAATGAAATTACAGTCTAAAGAAGCCCATAGGAATATGGGTGAAAATATATCAATAACCGCTAATATGACCGATATATAAGCTTTTTCTTTGCCATATATATATATATATATATATATATATATATATATATATATATATATATATATATAATAAAAACTTTGGTAATTTTTTAATAAATGTGTTAATCCCCACTGGATGTGACCTTCAGCCATCATCACAGATGTTTATTTCACGTATGTTTATATTGCAAGATTGATAGGCTTATGAATGCCAAGGGATTGGTCTCCATTGGGACCGAAACTTAAACTTAACTACTTTACCATTTGACTTTACAAAAGAGGCTGACCTGAGTTGGACAGTAAACTGCATTTAATGGTGAGGCTACAGTTCCCATCTAGTTTATTGTCTAGGCAATTCGTATTCAATAGGAATGCAATTCACTAACCTCGGGGCAGGCATAAAATAACGGTTTGAAATGCATCAAATATTTTTGATTTACTAATCTGTGTTTTCAAATATACTCTTATATATAT
>CM042181.1:41728009-41755509 GCA_023376005.1 Doryteuthis pealeii | reverse complement strand
TGAACTGTTCTACTGGCTTAAGAGGCTTACCGTCAACCCTTTCTTTTTGAAGAACATGAACTCTGTTTTCTCGGAGTTCACATTGAGGCCGATATTTTTTTCTGCCTTCTCCAGGCTATGCAGCAGGGACTCAGCCTGTACCGGTGTGTCTGTGCAAGAAGCACAAGGTCATCAGCGTAGTCTGTATCTGTGACTGTTTGTGCAGGATATCGCCTGCTTCTTGCCTTTCTTAGTGAAAGCCTTTTTCTTGTCTTTTTTTGTGTAGCACAAAACGAAGAAAACTTTAATATAAAAAATGAAAAAAATGTGTCAATATTATTATACAGTATTATGCACGAGACCAGTTTTGGAGGGAATCCGGACACGGGGCCGTATGTGTTAAGATCCTGAGGATAGCCGAGTAAATATGATACGATACTAGGCCGTACGGCAACAAATGTAATACGATCCTGCACACGTACCACATGCGATACTATGTTAGGTCCTAAATGTGATTATCTCATGGGTCGTGGGCTCCAAATGTGACAGTATGCTGGTCACGGTATTAATTATTTCCGTGACAAACACCTCCGGTCAGCTGCTCTTTCAATACCCTCTGTAGAACTGGGATCGACGTAATTCGGTCGGAGTGTCTTTGTGACGGGTTGAGAAATTAGTGGATATAAACTGCCGGGTTTGCTGGCAACTCTAAAAAAATCAGGCAACACACCATCAACAATAACAACTGTTTTTATTCATATATGATGAATAGGAGTAATATATTAATATGTTTTGCACAGTTGTTTGATAAACAAAGACACTAGGAGCTTCGTTTAGCGTTTCGTTATATGCGAAATTCTGGAATCAATTTTAGCAGCAAAAGTCAATTTTTTAGTTGCAACCCTCTGAAATAATAAATTCCCGTAGCCTGTGACAATTTTTGTTTTTGATCCAAACTCGGCCATCCCCGGGGTCTGACTGCTGTAACGTGGCGGTAGCGATATATTCACCGTACCCAAAGCGGATATACGTAACGTTCTAATATCGATATATGTTTTATAGCGGGTCTTGTCAACTTGCCTCCAAATTCACAGTACTAAAATGGTGTTCGCCACGTGGTGGTCATCTTGTTGATAAAAAAAAGTACAACGCGAGAAATGTATCGTCACAGGCTGCTTAGCTTTTATTTCCAGGTTTGGCTCGTCTGGTGGGTTGTGTCGGAGAGGAGGAAAGGCAGAGAGAAAGACAGAGAGAGGACACTGTTAAATTACTGATCCCACACAAGGGACCCAAGGTCCGTCCCCTACGACGTCGGAAAGCAAAAATAGGCTGGTATTTTTCTTCGTCGTTCCACGTCACCTCGTGACTTCCGGTTCCGGTTAACACCCGAAACTTCCGTTTGACATTCAATTCTCCATTCGGGGGTCACGCCCCGGTCAAATCATCGTTCATCACTCCACGCTTTTCTAAAGCCTCCACCTTGTCTCATTTCCTCTTCCTCCTTTTTCTATAGTAGGGCTCGCAAAACTCAGGACCTTCATTATCTCGTTACACTGCTCGTGTCGGTGTCTGCATGCCTGACTGTCTGTTTTTAAAAACGAGAATTATTTTAATATAAACAATTGTATCTATATCTGTGTCATCGGACTTGGGTTACATCGGACTTGGGTGAACTAAGTGTGAAAGCTAAGGTCACCCTTTTAATCTGACAGCCATGGGTTAGAAAAACTTTCCTCTATGTATAAACAATACGCAAAACCAAAAATGTATTTTGGATTTTTGCATTTTACACCTAAACAAACTCAACTACACAAACAACAACACAAAATTCTACACTTTTCTTTTTTCGTTAAAAAATTAGTTGACGCCAACAAAAGAACTGATCGTGTTAGAATATTCCATTTATTCATTTACCTTTTACAACGGAATAAGGGAACCAAAATATAATTTTCTTAAAATAATTCTGTCTTCTTTTATTGATGCTTTTTTGGTAAACATAATCTTTTGAAAAAATCTTTGGAATGGTAATCGCCATTACTGATCAGTTATTGTTCAAAGAACTAGAATAAAAATTCCCAAAATTAGATTTAACATATTTGTTTCTTTTTAAGCAACTGAAAAAATAAGAGATAATCCAGTCTCAATATTTTGTTCATCTCATCTACATATTTATGCGATGAGCAGACCATTGTTAGTGAGTTTACGGATTCTGTTTGAAATTAGGTGTGCGTATTATATATATATATATATATATATATATATATATATATATCTTTCATTCACCAAATATCTTTAGTGTCTAATCATGTCTTTGTATTGTGGTGCATTATAGGGCAAGTCAGTTAGGCATATTGAAGTGGTTACAAGTAATTGATAATGAATTTCCCTAGAGAGGATATTTAGTCTCAACCCCACTCACCAAGGTATATATATATATATATATATATATATATATATATATATATATATATATATATATATGGATATATATGGAAGAGATGGAAGTGAATCCGACGGAATGTAGTATATTAAGAAAATTGAAAAAGCACAGGTTTAAATAAGTGGAGTTTAATAGGTTTGAATTCAGAGTTTTCCTTTTCCTAGACTCTGCTCTTAAACCTTGGTTAGGCAACCAGTCTGCCCTACTATTTATTCACAGCTTCCCCAAGAGTATTAGCAGTATGTGAAATGCAAACAGCCTCATCCATGATTTGAACTCATGTCACAGAGTCCATTTCCTATGATGATAACCATTACACCACACACCTCTCATCAAGGTCCAATGTAGAGATCAAAAAATCAAAGTAATACTGATTGAATTGTTAAGAAGACAAAGACATTAATGAATAATACTATTTGTACTAGTATATAATATAATGGACTAACTCTGAACAAAATGAAGTAAAAACAAAATGAGCCCCATATAACACATTACATACAACGTATGCTTCTGGCGACCCGTGATGCTTAAGGACGGAGTCTTGGTGGATGAGCAGTCCATGACATGCAACACTCCACTTAGAACCTTACTTAGGCTAGACGGGCGGTCAGAGAGGCCCCCTCCGATCAATCGGCTGGCCATGTCAAGCCCTAGCACCTATATGATTTTCCCAACCCTATTGCCCTTATGGCAAGCCCCAACCCCTTTTTATCATATGGGTGCTAGAAGGCGGTGGCTGCGGGTCTACATGTCCTGGGAATGACGTTAAACTCTATCTGATGGCGAGGTTCCAGCTTTGGAGGTTTGGGGAATGTGGAGCACCCCTTCATCACCATTGCTCCCTGGTCCACTCTGACCCGGAGTGGTAGTACCTGTTAGGGTCCCATCTATGGGTTAAATAGAAAAACATGAGTTGATAAATAAAATTGTATTATCCATTAAGAATTGATTCATTTCAAAACTTTATCGGCATTAAATAACCCACTGAGGTTGATATGCCGTAAAACAAATGTGCTTATCCTTTCTGTAATTTGTCTTGTAGATGTATTTCTTGGTCAGGTTTTAATTAAGCCATTTAATTATCTATTAAATAGAACAAATAGTTTTAAAAAATGTGTTAATTATCTTTAAAACTGGAATTTTCACTGTCATTTTCAACCTAATACCAAGATGGTCAATAACTTTATACATGTTACATAATCTATGCATAGATTATTGTCAACCCCCTGTATTTCTGAAGGGATGGCCCCTTTTCATATCACGGGCGGGACTTTCCATGGAATATTACAGAAAGCCCGCGAAATACGTGAAGTCACGTGAGACCTGGTTGGCTCTCAGTTTCAGCTTGGACGTCAGACAGATAAGGTCTTTCTGCCTTAGCTGATGCTCACTGCACACGCGCGTTATGTTAGTTACATGAAATGTTTAGTTAAGTAAATAAAAGCTTACATAAATAATATGGTTTTGTGGTTGATGAATGTCTTGGTAACAAGACTGATCTAGAAGAAGAAATGAATTAAGTGCGACCGACCACCAAGACGAAGTCCAGACGCCAGAAGAGACGTTAGAAGAGACGCTGGCAGAAGAACGTAAGATACCAAAAATGAGCAGAAGAAGAATAGAAGTAAGAAAAGAAAGGGTATAGACAGGGCTCTTTTGTAGTGTAGTCACTACCAATGTGGTCGCTCAGGCATAAGAGGGCATGAAGGCAGACATGGAAAAATAACATGCGAATACTACTTTTTTAGTTTGTCAATTCTGAGCATCAGGGTTTATTACTTGCTCGCCCAACATTAGTTGTCCAGTATGAGTGAGAGACTGACTAATTTTTTCTACTCATGTGGCCACTTCATTCTAATAACTCCTTGTTATTTGCCACTTAGACCTGACCTTGTCTCCATATTGATCTCCCTTGTTCTCACTATTTCAAACCCCAAGTCACTCTCTTAGTTCAGCCTCTGGTGTCGGAGGGGGGAAGATCATGTGCATTTTCGGTTCAAATGTTTTTCCTATGCTCTACACTTGTGCAGAAAATTCAAAGCTTCTGGTTTTATCTATTTGTTTTGGCCTAATGACTAGTGGTTATTCACCTGCGACTAGTTGACCTAGAGTCAAGTGCTCACTCAGGGGTCAATTTTCAAAAGGTCATCCCATACTCTCTCCAAAAACATTTTCTTTCTCTTTTTTTTTTATTCAATTTAAATTTACTCTCCTGTCATCATTACATTACACTTTTACTATTGTTAAGTATACAACATAACATATCATTGGCAATTCAGTCTCGAAAGACTATGATAAAGTTTTTGAGTGCCCCTGAAGTTGCAGCGCCTGTCAATAACTTTATACATATGATCATTGAATTAACATCAAGTTGATGAATTGTTCTAACAGGTGTTAAGCTGTGTTAATTATTATACTATGTTACTGCTGCCTCTGGCCAGTCGAGAGATAACTGTCACTTAGAACTGTCTCCTTTATCCACTAGGCTATGCGTCAATTGTCAAATATCAAGCCTCATCTAAAATAATCCGAGAAATAGAAATTAATATAGAAATTAATTAAACTAAACGGAATAAAGTCTGTTATTATTTTATAACTTTGTCGGAATATTTTATTGTACTTATATGTACCCACGTTGAAAGGTCACTCTAAGCCTTCTAACTTTATTATACTACCTTTTAAAAACCACAGGGGTATTCCACAAACCATAGCTGGTGTACAGGTGTTAAGCTGCGTTAATTATTATTTTATGTTACTGCCTACCCGACTAGGATTGAAACTGCAGTCTAGAGATAACTGTCACTTAGAACTGTCTCCTTTATTCACTAGGCTATGTGTTAATTGCCAATTATCAAGCCTCATCTCACAAATTCCGAGAAATAGAAATTTATCAAACTAAAGAGGAAACAATTGTTCTTAGTCGAAACCAATGACATTTTATTATCCGCCCACAATCATATATCTTATTATAATAGAGATCCGGTGTCTTCTTCAATTAGCAAGTAAATGACTTTCAAACATTATCACATTAACAATGAGACTATTTCTCTGAATGTTTGAGATGAGGCTTAATGATTAGTGTTTTCTGCGTTATTCGGACTATTGTCCTCATCTTCATTGTTATCTGTACATGGGAACCCACAATTAAAAAGGCTAGATTAGATTTTTTTAATAAAAGAAGAGAAAACAATGAGTCTAGGTAAAAAAAAATCGGGTCTTGCGTATATATAATACTACAGGTTGGTGTCTTTTATTAATGTCTGGTTCGGACCCAAAGTATGTGAAATATTCTATATTATTATTGCCTTTGGCCAGTATTGAACCTGCAACCTACAGATCTTTGGGAATTTATCAACTTAATCCACAGGAAAAGAGATATACCTTTTTATCTCTGGCAAGCGCAGTTACTCATCTAGACATGTTCCACATGAGATACCTTAAAATCAATTAATGAGGCAAAGTGATTTTCAACTTCAGTTCATTGAACAGAATAGACCTTTGTCTCCAATTCCATTGAGATAATGTATTTCACTTTGTCAGCAAAATGACTCAATAAAACCTACTGTCAAAACCAATAAAATACATGAAAATAAAATTTGACCATCTTTCCCAATTTACTGCTTGCCATAAATATAAGCCTAGACAGTTTGACGTGCCGTTAAAATCAATGATTGAATATTTAATTGTTAACAAATGATTATCAAAAATGTATTCTAAGCTACGCCCACTAGGCGTTCATATCTAGTAGTTTGGTTTTGAGAGCGGATTTCCCAACCCTATTGGTGTTATGGCAAACTCCCAACCACTTCTATCATATATATGCTTGAAGGCGGTGGCTGAGGGTTTAGTGTCCAGGGTATGGTGTTAAACTATCTGATGGTGAGGTTCCAATTCTGGAACTGAGGGGAATGTGGAGTCGGGTTGGTTGATTTTAACTTTTTAAAAAACATCAAATTCTCTCAAAAATTAGACGAGGTAATTCCTGTGACTAAATAGTTGACATTGGTTCTTCATTTTCTAACTAAGGGCTTGCTTAATTGATTAATAAGGCTTATTGCTTTGATCAAAGTCTTTATTTGTCCTTCTCTAACTCAACGCGAAGAGTCACAACCGAGGTGGGACACGTCTGTTCCACCAGGGGTCTGACTGCAAACTGACTAACTAACTAAATCTTGTGTGACTTGCGAGATTCTAACCGTCCAGTGATTTTCAATCCCGTGATAGGAAAACACTAGCCCCGTAGAATAATCCTACAGAATGTTGCCAATTATCTATGCTGCCACACAGATTATGCAACATTTAGACGTACTAGCAAAACCTATGGATATACCACAGTATAATATTTAATTATTATAACGTTTGATATGTTTATTTAAGAGTATACTTTCGCAATAGCTCTTAAGTAAATATATAAAATGTTGTAATAATTAAATTATCATGCTGTGGTATATTCACAGTTCCTGCTAGTCAAGATTTTTATACTTTTTACATATTGAACTATTTGGCAATAGCTCTTAAGAACACATATCAAACGTTGTAATAATTAGATTATGACACTGTTGTATATCCACAGGTCCGGCTAGTCAAGATTATTATATTTTTTTACATATTAAACTATTTAGCAATTGCTCTTAAGAACACATATCAACGTTGTAATAATTAATTATCACACTGTGGTATATCCACAGGTCCGGCTAGTCAAGATTATTATACTTTTACATATTGAACTATTTAGCAATAGCTCTTAAGAACACATATCAAACGTTGTAATAATTAGATTATGACACAGTGGTATATCCACAGGTCCTGCTAGTTTGCATTTATTGCCCGTGTATACGCACGTGTACAGTTGAGTGTAGATTTATATTCTCACCTCCCCCACCCCCGTGCTTTTGCATTTCCCCCTTGAAAGTGTGGCTCGAGATCATCTTTGTAGTATTAGTACGAAATCAAGATTTATGTGAACCGAGATTGGACCCTAATTGCTAGCTGCTTCCCACGCAGGTGCACTCGTAATTACATCACATTAGCTCCGGCGGCGCCCTCTAGTGGCCCTGCACATAATATTAACCTCCACCAATCCACGGGAGGCAATTGCGCTCCCAACGCCCCCCATCCCCGACACCGGAAATGACGTCGAGGTGTAAGTCGGGACTTGGATCACGAACGAGTCGGTGCTGTGTTAAATGTGAATTGTTATCTTTCCGTTCGGCAAATGATAATGGAAGCGGTGAGCAATGCTTGAAGGTGCATTAGTAGCAACCAAGCATATTTATCGTAACTAGTGAGACCAGTCGATATACAACGGTGTGATAATTTAACTATTAAAACGCTTGATACCTGTTAAGAATAATTTACAGCTATTTCAAAATGTACTATATGTAAAAAGTATAATAATCTTTTTCTCTGAATGAGATGAGGCTTGATAATTTTTGTATTATTTGGATTATTCGGACTATTGTCCTCATCTTTATATCATTTTCTATATAAAAAAGTAGCGAATTTTATGCGATACATGCATTGTAATTGCCTTCAAGCAAAAATATAATATATAGTTTATTCAACAATGCTTCTAAAAAACAAACATCCAAAAATCTTATTCACTTCGCCGAAGAGCATGAGACCTGGTTTGTTATTATTATTCACTCAATGTCCCCTTACCTATTATGGTAGAGGCGTGTAAGTATCATTGACAAGGTTAATTTCGCAGGGATTGTTCGCTGTGTACTGTGGCCGAGGCAATATGGTCTTTGACTATGCCTGCTGATGACGCGGTTTCGATTTCTGTCGAAGGGAAGTCGTTAGTATACATCGCTGATGAGACTTAATAAAGTCGAAACAGTCTGTACTATGTTCGACATACCGAGCGATCCTTTGCCGGGATTACACTTGTCAAGTTCATTTTCTATGTAAAAAAAGTATCGAATTTTATGCGATCATGCATTGTAATTGCCTTCAAGCAAATATATATATATATATATATATATATATATATATATATAATAGCATAATCTTTACAGCTCACTGCCGTCCCTCACAATCCTATAACCCCACCACCAGAACATTTCCTCTGATGAGCCGTCAAATGACTCATGAAACCCGCTGCAGACCCACACATTTTGATGCAAATATGACATTGAAAGGACATCCTTCTCGTTATATCAGATGGATCATATGATAAAATATGATGCTTATGCACCACCATATGTCTCTTAAGACGAGAAGCTGACATACAGACTTTGTTACAGATTGCACAAGACACATTGTTCCTGGAATTTACATTTATTGACCCTGAGGAGATTTCCTATGATTGACATATTGAAAGCAGAATCCGACCACATGTTTGACATTTCCAACTCTCCGTGTTCTCTCTAATATGACAGGTGTATTCCTTTCGAAGTTGACGCTTGAGGTTTTCATGTTCAATTCTTTCACACTCAAAACTGCAATATTGCACTTTGGCCGTTACACGGGCGGTTATTTCAAGCCCTAACACTTATATGATTGTCCACATTCTATTAGCTTTATGGTAGGCCCCATCCGTTTTATCATATATGTGCTAGAAGGCGATGACTGAGGGTCTTAGTGTCCTAGGTATGAAGTTAAACTCTATTTGATGGCGAAGTTCCAATTCTGAAGCTCTGGGGAAAGTGGAGTACTCCTTCATCCCCATTACTCCCAGGTCCCCTCTAACTTGGAGTGGTTGTAATTTTAGGCTTCCATATATGAGTGAAATAAAAAAAATGACATTAAAATAATGTGAGTTTGAAAATAACAAGATTGAATAAAACGAAAACGGCTTCGACATAAAATAACCCAACAATGGTTGTAAAACAACAGCCGACCAAGCCAACATAAAATCTAGCCACGCTGAATTTAAGCAACAATGACCCTAACAATACTGATAGGGGTGACCAATAGCAAAGAATGTGAGTAATCTGTGCCCGAAAGCTTTGTAAAAAAACACGAACGTTCTGTCTGTTCGTCTCACACAACTGGGTTCTTTTCTTTGAATGGGAAGCGGTACGATGAAACTAAGCCAAGTCTGACCCCCAGGGATTCTAGGCCTGCAGCAGATTCTCCTCAATTGCATTAAAAGAGGAAGGGTCGGGGTAGTCTGGCGCCAGCAGGAAATAATTGCGGGGAACTGGGGCTAATTATGACCTTGCAGGCACATAGGCCCAGGGGACGCCTCTTTAAAAAGAGCCTATGCGGCATTCCACAAACGATGGAATATAGATATATACAGGATCAAAGAGTGGCTGTCTTAGATACTGGTAGGGATTAAAGGATAGTATCTGTTCAATAGTTAAAGCAACGATTATTCCAAACCGTAACTAGGTAGAAATATCTCATCCACTGAAAGCGATGTTAATGTACATATAGGAAAGACATGATCTGTCATAGACAGATTATCAGTCATATGGAAATCTGATCTCACTGGCAAGTTAAAGCGACAATTCTTACAAGCCGTACCTAGGTAGTAATATCTCATCCACTGAAAGCGATGTTAATGCACATATAGGAAAGACATGATCTGTCATAGACAGATTATCAGTCATATGGAAATCTGATCTCACTGACAAGTTAAAGCGACAATTATTCCAAGCCGTAGTTATATCAGTGCTGCTGTATGGCAGCACCACTTGGATCTTAACGAAGCGCCTAGAAAATAAGCTAGATGAGAGCTTGCACAAGAAGGTGATATCCCAAACAGACTATTACGAATGCGGACTACGCAGATGATCTGGTACTTATTGCAAATATACCTGCACAAGCCGAATCATTGCTACCGAACCTGGTTTAGTTTGGTTTGGTTTGGTTTGGTTTGTTTTACGGCATATCAGTCTCTGTGGGTCATTTATTGCCGACAAAGTTTTGAAATAAATTCATTCTTAATGGATACTCAATTTTATTTTTAAAATTCTATTTAACACATAGATGGGACCCTAACAGGTAATACCACTCTGGGCCAGAGTGGACCTGGAGCAATGCTGATGAAGGGGCGCTCCACATTCCCCAAACTTCCAGAACTAGACCTCACTATCAGATAGAGTTTAACGTCGTTCCCAGGACGTGAAGACCCACAGCCACCGCCTTCTAGCAAAGGGTTCGGGCATGCCATAAGGGTACAATAGGGTTGGGGCAATCATATAGGTACTAGGGCTTGACGTGACCAGCCGATGGATCGGATGAGGCCTCTTCGACCGCCCGTCTAGCCCAAGTAAGGGCTAAAATGGAGTGTTGTATGTCAAGGATTGCTCAGACTTGGGTTCCATCTTTAAGCAGCACGGGTCGCCACCCACGGCCCCATTGGGGAAGTCTTATCCCTCTACAAAGGTGTAGTCGGTATATTCTAACGCCACAGCCGATAGATCGGTACGGAGCCTGGAGAAGGCAGTATGAAACATCGTAGAAACTCGGCTCGACGAGTCTATTTCCTACGACTATAACCATTACATCTCGCGCCTCCTAATTTTTTAGTATATCATCATCATCATCACGTCAAGCTGATATCACGGATTTCTACGACTCTCGTCTCTCCTCCCTATCGTTAATCGCTCCTAAATGGTCCCCCACACGTGGTTGTAACCACACAATACACTCGTGCAGCATATCTTTAATTTAGTGGATTTAACCCTGAAGATCCTTATGGTGAAACTCGGGTAGGTTATTCCTGTATATACCATTGTAATATATATATATATATATATATGTGTGTGTGTGTGTGTGTGTGTGTGTGTCTGTGTGTGTCTGTGTGTGTGTGTGTGAACAGACTGAGATAGATAAATATATATATATATATATATATATAGAGAGAGAGAGAGAGAGAGAGAGAGAGAGAAAGAGAGAGAGATTAACAGATATCAATTATAAACCCACTAGATAGATAGATAGATAGATAGATAGGGGAGAGAGAGAGAGAGAGAGAGAAAGGGGAGATAAACAGACTGAGATAGATAGATATATATATAGATATAAATATACTGTTGAATAGATAGATAAATATGAACAGAATCAGATAGAGATAGATAGATAGATAGATAGATAGATAGATATGAACTGATCGAGATAGATAGATAGATAGATAGTTATGAACAGTGTAAGATAGATAGATACATAGATAGATAGATAGATAGATATGAGCAGATTAGGATAGATAGATAGATAGATAGATAGATAGATAGATATGAACAGAATCAGATAGATAGATAGATAGATAGAGAGAGAGAGAGAGTGGGGGGGATGAAATTAACAGATATTAATTATAAATCCGCTGAGATAGATAGATAGATAGATAGATAGATATGAGCAGATTAGGATATATAGATAGATAGATGAATAGAGAGAGAGAGAGAGAGAGAGAGGAGAGGGAGGAGAGAATTAAATTAACAGATATCAATTATAAACCCACTGAGATAGATAGATAGATAGATAGATAGATAGAGATAGATATCAACAGACGTAGATAAATAGATATATAAATTCCATTCATCTTTCTCTGGAGCGCTTTCTTTTCATATCTTGCCACCAATCAACAAACCGGTAAGTAAATCTGTCTGTGTATATGTTATGTACTGACAACAACACAAAAGCCAAATTCTTTTTTCAACCACTTCTCATTATCATACGATTCACTTGTCACGTGATTTCTCCTTCAAAGATGGAGTCGGTATCAACTTTATAATTAGTAATGTATGCGTTGGATCGAATGAAGCCTTTCATTATAATGCAATAAAGGTGAGAGAGAGAGAGATGTCTGATAAGATGACATTTTTAGCTGTCGAGGAAGAGACGAATAAGCGATGGAAAATAGGCAGAACAATGGGAAAGCTTTGATATTTAGTTTGTTGGTTGCTTGCTTGATTTATCGGATTTTACGGCATGTTAACCCATTGGGTCATTTTATGCCGAAGACGTTTTTTTTTCTTTTATTCATTCTTGATGAATACTGAATTTGTTTTAAAACACATTTTTAAACTCATGTTTTTTTTTATATAACCCATTGATGGGACTCTAACAGGTACTACCACTCCGGTTTACAGTGGACCTGGGAGTAATTGTGATGAAAGAGTACTCCACATTTTTTTACGGTTTCTACTAAATGCTTTACAAAAGTACCGCCTTATGTTTTTTCATACAAAAAATGATTGGTTGGTTGGTTGGTTGGTTGGATTTTATGGCATGTTAATCCGTTGGGTAATTTCATGCCGATGACGTTTTGCTTTATTCATTCTTGATTATGTGTGTCTCTGTGTGTATGTGTGTATGTGTAAGTGTGTGTGTGTGCGTGGTGTGTGTGTGTGTGTGTGTGTGTATGTGTGTGTGCGTGTGTGTATGTAAGTGCGTGTCTGTGTGTGTGTAAGTGTGTGTAAGTGTGTGTGTGTAAGTGTGTGTAAGTGTGTGTGTGTATGTGTGTGTGTGTAAGTGTGTGAGTATGTGTGCGTGTGTGTGTGTGTAAGTGTGTGTGTGTGTGTGTGCGTGCGTGTGTGTGCGTGTGCGTGTGTGTGTGTGTAAGTGTGTGTGTGTGTTTAGCACATATAAGATTTTAATAAAAATATATATCATATATATAAACATATCTTAACACTTGTACCCGGTCGTGATTAACGGAATGAGAACAATCTACCCAAATGGATTAAATAATAGGTTTGGTCCGAAGATCTATGAAGGCTACCAATTAAAACTAGAACGTTCCGGAGTTCAACAAGATTCCCGAATTTGACAAAACCACCCGAATGCATATCACCCAAAAAGTTTCGTCCGCCCCGTCGGCTGGGGCGTTAGAATACACCGACTGCACCTCTGCAGAGGGGTAAGACTCCCCCAATGGGGCCACCTGTTGGCCGTGGGTGGCGACCCGTGATGCTTAAGGATAGAGCCCAGGTGGATGAGCAGTTCATGACATGCAATACTCCACTTTGGCCCTATCTTGGGCTAGACGGGCGGTCGGAGAGGCCCCTCCGATCAATCGGCTGGTCACGTCAAGCCCTAGCACCTATATGATTTTCCCAACCCTATTGCCCTTATGACAAGCCCCAAACCCTTTTTATCATATGGGTGCTAGAAGGCGGTGGCTGCGGGTCTACATGTCCTGGGAATGACGTTAAACTCTATCTGATGGTGAGGTTCCAGTTTTGGAGGTTTGGGGAATGTGGAGCACCCCTTCATCACCATTGCTCCCTGGTTCACTCTGACCCAGAGTGGTAGTACCTATTAGGGTCCCATCTATGGGTTAAATAGAAAAATGTATTTATAAAAAAATTGTATTATCCATTAAGAATTGATTTATTTCAAAACTATAGACAATATTTTACTTATATATTAACAGAATTGGACACCTCAGATGGTATAATGGTTAGCAAACTAGATTTTCAGACCATTGTTAGTGAGTTCGATTCTCACTGGGCGCCCCATACTTCTGGCCTTGTGCCACATCTAAGTTAAGCTTAGTAAATAACTATATATTCACGGAATAATGCCCTAACAAAAAATGTTGATATATTGAACAAAATTGAGCGATAGATTTTACTTACGAACAAGAAATATGTGTACACACACACACATATATATATATATATTAAGATTTTTAAAAGTTTGTGGTTTGCCATAAAATCAATAGGGTTGGGGCAACTATATAGGTACTAGGGCTTGATTGGTTGGCTTGCAGATGCAGCTTCTTTGATTCTCACAAGTGGCTGCATACAGAATCAGATGTTATTTAAATTTTATACATTACTGAATCTTTTAGAATATTAACGATATTACGTGCATATCTTAGTGGTGAGTAAGCTGAACTTCTTTTCTCATATCGACACTCGACGGTAAGCCGCTAAAGCCAGTAGAACAATTCACGTACCTAGGTAGTAATATCTCTTTCACAGAAAGCGATGTTAACGCACACATAGGGAAGGCAAGGTCGGCTATAAACAGATTGATCATTATATTTTTGTATAATTGTTTCTTAAGAGTTTTTTTTTATGCTCTGTTCCCAGGATAGTTGCGTATTTTCTTGGCTTGTGAGCCATGTGTGTTCGATTCCAAATGAATTAACTTTTCTCTCACACTTTTTTCTTTCTTTCATTCTTTTCGTCTTTTCATTATGTTTAATTGAAATAGATTAACGTTATCGCTTCCGCGTGCTCAACCGTTCACATTATTTTCCCTCTATTTGCTTTCTTTTTTTCTCTTTATAATAGAGGACAAAACGGTCGATTATTTAGCTGGGATGACGATACTCATAAGAAATAAGAATTCGGTGGATAAGCAATACCAGATAATCAGGATTTACATGTTTACATTTCATCTTGAACGAATTGAACGATGTCTTATTTTTTAATCAGAGAGTAGTGTAAGATAATACTGGCCGGGAGATTTGTACATTACAGACCTTCCCAACTAAGTGGAGCGTCTCATCGCCTCTTATATAGCTGCCTTTTTACATAGACGATATATATATATATATATATATATATATATATATATATATATATATATATATTTTACCAACCCCTTCACACGAGCAGGACGTAGCACAAGGTCCTTTTATTAAGCGGAGTTTAACAGGTTTTAATTCAGAGTTTACCTTCTCGACTGGTTACCTACCCAATTTTAAAGTGGCCAGTCTTCCCTACTATTTACCCATAGCTGGTGGGAGAGTAGCTGGATGCATACCTTTCCCAAGGGTATTAGCGCTATGTGAAATGTAAACAGCTTTGTCCAGAATTTGAACACGGGTCGACGGGTCTTTTTCCTAAGACTCTAACCATTACACTACACACTTTTAGGTTCGGGTTTTCATGTCCTGGGAATGATGCTATAATCTATCTGATGGTGACGTTCCAATTCTGGAGCTCTGGAAATGTGGAACACCCATTCATCACCATTACTCCCAGGTCCACTTGGTAGTACCTGTTAGGGTCCCATCTATGGATTTCATAAACAAATTGTTTATAAAAAGATTTAAGTTTAAAAAATGTTCTTGCAAACTATCGCTACGAATCTTTCAAAACTTTACCGGCATTAAATAACCCACCGGGGTTGATATGCCGTGAAACAAAACAAATAAACAAACCAGCTACTCGGCGACATGACCTTAGAACATACCCTCGTTACGTCATCACAGAACCTAAGTGAATAAAGTCCAGGAATTGTAGATAAATTTACTATGCGAAAAGTATATATTTCATTTAGTATGCTGTAAAAATCATTAATTTGCTCCAAGAAAACAAACGAAGCTAATGGCGTCGTATTAATGACTCTACCATTTTTATTTCATAGGCTACAACCATTTCCAGTGAATTTGTACAAAAATTTCTCCGAGAGGACAGACGATAACTAAGAGCAAATATGGCCGCCTACGCGTTCTCGGCTGATGAAGCGAGATGACGCTTCTCCGCGTCATTGCGAAATTCAATGTGCATATTCACATTTGAAGGCAGACAAGACAGTAAATGTAGCGAACATTAAAGTCGGCGATTCTCATCTTGGCCATGCTAAAGGTGTAAAGTTTCTACTTCCGGTCGTATGTTATTCCTAAGATGGCGGCCGTCTGGTCGCTTAACGAAAGTGTCGGTACGATGACGAACGGATATATCGAGTTGAGCTCTGTTTAAATCACCGATAACGCCTTACTTTTCCTTTATGCTTTTTATTAGTCTCTCTCTCTCTCTCTCTCTCTCTCTATATATATATATATATATATATATATATATATATATATATATATATATATATATGAAAAATAGATGGAAATTAATCCGACAGTATGAAATTTAACATTTTTCAAAAAACAAATGATGTTATATAATTGCTGACAGAAATCTGTTTCGACCGGCTCAAAATTTTTTTTAAATTCCAGCATTGAATATAGCGTTTGTTTGTACCCAGTCTTCAAACGGCTTTTCCTGTCTTTCTCTCATATGTTGCTCTTGATGATGACCGATATATCGAGCCGGTCGAAACAGGACTAGAAATGCTTGTAGCTTCGTTACATTGTCCGGTGATTTCAATAGTTTCTTATAAACGAATTACACTGGATAGGTTACAAGGTTAACAAGTTAGACGGCTTTAGTTAGGACCCATAAATTTTCCCGGGGACTCATTCAAAGCAAATATGTGAGTCCCAGGATGCGCTAAATCAAAAAAGCTATCAGCATCACAGTGTATATAATCTCAGTTCACCATCATCATCATGTCGCGCAAAGATATCCATGACAATCTCTCGCCAACCATCTCTATCGTTCATTTCCCCGGGAGGTTCTCTGTGCGGCATCCAATATCTGCGCAAAGCTGGTCAATGTAGGTCCTTGATGGGTGGCCCACATTAGCACGTCCATGTGCTGGTTTCTACAGGAGAATGTCACTTATGAGTTCGTTCTTGCTTTCCAACAGTGTCCAGCATGTCTTGTTCGACTCATTCAGATGTTTTGTGAGATAGGGGGCAAGTAGCCGTACAGCTGTAAATACATTTCAATAGTTTCTTAGAAACGAATTGCACAGGATAGGTTACAAGGTAGAAGTTTAGTTGGGACCCATAAATTTTCCCGGGGACTGAATCAAAGCAAATATTTGTGTCCCAGGACGCACTAAATCAAAACCGCCCTGTCGGCTGGGGCTTTCCTTGGACTAGATGGGCGGTTGGAGAGGCCCTCTCCGATCAATCGGCTGGCCACATCAACCCCTTGCACCTATATGATTTTCCCAACCCTATTGCCCTTATGGCAAGCCCCAACCCCTTTTTATCATATGAGTGCTAGAAGGCGGTGGCTGCGGGGTCTACATGTCCTGGGAATGACGTTAAACTCTATCTGATGGTGAGGTTCCATGTGGAGCACCCCTAACCAAGGTTGCCCAGTCTGCCCTACTATTTTACCATAGCGAGAATATTTGGATACTTATCTTTCCCAAGGGCATTAGCGCCACATCCAGGATTTGAACTCGGAGTAAGAGTGCAATTCCATGACCTTACCATCGCAGCCACGTGCTTCCCATTTCTAATTCAATTTAATCGAATTACATTACAATTTAGATAATTGTGATAGCCTGGTATTATTTAAAACTGTTTTAATTAGTTCTTAACTGAAACCCCAACCCCTTTTTATCATATGAGTGCTAGAAGGCGGTGGCTGCGGGTCTACATGGACGTTAAACTCTATCTGATGGTGAGGTTCCAGTTCTGGAGGTTTGGGAATGTGGAGCACCTCATTCATCCCCATTGCTCCCTGGTTCACTCTGACCGGAGTGGTAGTACCTGTTAGGGTCCCATCTATGGGTTAAATAGAAAAATGTATTTATAAAAAAATTGTATTATCCATTAAGAATTGATTTATTTCAAAACTTTATCGGCATTAAATGACCCACTGAGGTTGATATGCCGTAAAACAAAACAAACCAAACCAAACCAACATCATAGTGACGAGTTTTACTAAGTGTAAAGAGAGAAAGAGAAAGATAGTGTGTGAGAGAGAAGAGAGAGAGAAAGAGAGAGATAGTGTGTGTGTGAGAGAGAGAAAAGAGAGAGAGAGAGAGTGTGTGTGTGAGAGAGAAAAAGAGAGATAGTGTGTGTGTGAGAGAGAGAGAGAGAGAAAGAGAGAGTTAGTGTGTGTGAGAGAGAGAGAGAGAAAGAGAGAGAGAGTTAGTGTGTGTGGTGTGAGAGAGAGGAGAGAAGAGAAAAAGAGAGTTAGTGTGTGTGTGTGAGAGAGAGAGAGAGAGAGAGAGAGAAAGAGAGGGATAGTGTTTGGGTGTGAGAGAGTGGGGTTAAGGGGGAAGAGGTATGGAGAGGGAGAAATAATGAGACGGGGAGAGAGGGAGTTAGCAGTGGATGGAGAGAGAGAGTGTGTGAAATTAGATGTAGAGAAAGGGAGTAAAAAGAGAAAAAGAGGGAGCTAGATGGCCTTTGAAATATTTCATTCGCTTTTTCTCTTTCTTTCAGATTCACAATTCTAATTCATTCATTCATTCATAACCTTATTAATTGTTTTTCTTCGCTAATTTCTTTCTTACTCTATTTGTTGCATAGCGCCTTCTTTACCGGCACTAAATAGGTATATGTTATATACTGGTCTTTTCACTAAGCCAAATCTATATAACGTATATACCTTTCTTTAATTCTTACTCTGGTCGTCTATTCTTCTGGCCGGCTTTGCTATTCTGATCGTCTATCATCTATCTTGGTCTGGTATATCTTCTAAGGTCTCGTCTGGTCTTCTATTGTGGTTTCTGTTAGGGATCACTACTTATCAGAAGCCCTGTGTCATTGCTAGTTTTTAGGTAATAAACACAAGACTTCGATTTACGTTGATGTTACTTTATTCCAGATCCCCACCCAGACAATCTGCGCAGATGAGGCTTACATGTTGCTAGCTCGGCTTCTAAGTTCTAACTGACTCTTACTTACTTAGTATCCTTAAACCGGAAGAGGGCCTTCTATGGGGTTCCGGTTCTCACGATTCTCCCCAGAACGCAAGGTGAGATCGAGGTCAAGCGCTGTCATTCACCCTCAAGGCCATCAGCTATACTAATCGCCATTATGATTTCTACAATACCTTATAAATGTATTAGGGATCCAATAATTATGTAACATATTTTTTCACATTAATCTTTAAATGTTTTCTTTCCTTCTTTCTTTCTTTCTGTCTTTCTTATTCCTTTTTTCATTCATTCATTTTCCTTTTTCTTTTTCTTTCTTTTTTTCTTTCATTCCTATTTATCTTTACTGATTTTTCTTTTTTCTTTCCTTCTTTCTTTCCTTCTGTCTTTCTTATTCCTTTTTTTATTCATTCATTTTCCTTTCTTTTCTTTCTTTCTTTTTTTCTTTCATTCCTATTTCTCTTTACTGATTTTTCTTTTTTTTCTTCCTTTTTCTTTCTCACTTTCATCTTTCCCATTTCTTTTTTCTTTCTCATTAATCTTTATATTTTTCTTCCTTTCTTTCCTTCTCGTCCCTCTTTTCATTCCTTCATTTTTTCATTCATTCATTATTTCTTTCTTTCTTTCTTTCTGTCTTTCTTTCCATTCATTTTCATTTCGTTTATTTTTCATTTTTTCGTTCTTTCTTTCTTATTCCACTTTAATCATTCATTTAATTTTCTTTCCTCCTTTCTTTTCTTTTTCTTTCTTTCTTCTTTTTTCTAATTCATCTTTACTGATTTTCCTTCTTTATTATTTTTTCTTTCTTTTTCTATCTTTTCTTTCTTTCTTTCTTTCCCATTTATCTTTTCATTCGTTTCATTACTCTTTTTTCTTTCTCCTCTCGTCCCTCTTTGCATTCCTTCATTTTTTCATTCATTCTTTTTTTATTTCTTTATTTCCCATTCTTTTTTTTCATTCGTTTATTTTTTTTCTTTGGTTTTCTTTCTTTCTTCTTCTTTCTTATTCCTCTTTGATTCATTCATTCAATTTTATTTTCTTCTTTCTTCTTTCTTTCTTTCTTCTTCTTTTTCTTTCTTTCTTTCTAATTCATCTTTACTGAGTTCCTTCTTTCTTTCTTTTCATTCTTTTTTTTCTTTCTTTTACAATTCTCTCTTTCATTCGTTCATTTTCTTTTTTCTTCTCTCTCTCTCTCTCTCTTTCTCTCTCTCTCTCTCTCTCTCTCTCTCTCTCTCTCTCTCTCTCTCTCTCTCTCTCTTTCTTTCTCTTTCTTTCACTATTTCTTTTTCTTTACATATTTTCTTTCTTTTTGTTTTTCTTTCCCATTCCCTTTTCATTCGTGTAATTTTCAATCTTTCTTTCTTTCTTATTTCATTCATTCATTTCTTTTTCTTTCTTTCTTTCTTTCTATCCTTCTTTCTTTCTCATACCTCTTAACTGATTTTTGCTGTTTCTTTCTTTTTCTTTCTTTTTTCTCAATTCTCTTTTTTCTTTCTTTCTACATTACTTTTTCATTCCTCTTTAGGTGTTTTATTTCTTTCGGTCTTTCTTTCTTTCCAAATCCTCTTTTCATTAGTTCATTTTTCATTCATTCTTTCTTTCTTTCTTCTTCTTTTCTACCTTATCCCTCTTTCATTCATTCATTTCTTTCTTTCTTTCTTTCTTTCTTTCGTACCCTTTCCTCTTTTCATTCATTCTTTCTTTCTTTCTTTCCCATTCCTTATTACGGATTTCTTTCTTTCTTTCTTTCTTTCGTACTCAATCCTCTTTTCATTCAATCATTCATTTCCTTCATTTCCTTCATTTCCTTCTTTCTTTCATTCTTTCTCTTCCCTTTTATTGGTTCTTTTTCTTTCTTTCCCATTAATCTATACTGTTTTTTTTTTTTTTCTTTTTTCATATTTGTCATATATTTTTCTTTCTTTTTCTCGTCCTCTTTTCATTCATTCATTTTTCTTCTTTCTTTATTTTTCATTATTCCTCAATTCCGCGTATTTCTTTTCTTTAATTTCCGTTACTTTCTATCCCATTAAAACACAGCTAGCTGCTTACAGTAATCAGTGCTCTGCATCGGTTACCCATTTAAGTGGTGACACCACACCAACGTTGTTTAAGTTCAACGTACGGAAGAGAATCGATGCTTTTAATGTGATTGAAATATAAGCCGAACAATGGAATCAAGATTGAAATTTCCTTTTTATTCGCAGATGTGAACGATTTTAAAAAACTAAAAAAACTCTGCGAACTGGATTTCTGGTTTATTTGGAACTAGAAGCAGCTACCCGGCGTTGCCTGGGTAGAGTTTTTGGGCTAATAAAAAGGTTAGTCTTGCACATCCATTGACTGTTTTGGTCTCATATAATTGATTTATGTTTTAATCATGAACGCCACCAATGTCTTTCCCTTCACTTTCGATTCAAATCCTAATTTTAAGATGGTGTCATGCTGAAATCCAGTGCTACCCATGGTGACATTTTGTAATCTATTTTTGTCTGTAAAATAAGTTCTAGAGATTCCCTACTCCTAGAAATTGGCTTATAAATGCATTAAAGTCTTAAAAGTCAACCAATTTTAAGTTATTGATAATTTCTTATTTTTTCATAGTAAGATCAATATCCCGATGTGGATCTATGACAAAAAAAAAATTATATCCTTATTTCACATATATTGAACATTATTTGTACCAAAAAGTTAGTTTGGTTTTTGATCAGAACCGAAGCGACAACATCAGTTAAAATTTTACAAATCAGAAATCATTAATTGTTGTTGAATGGTCTATGTTCATTTAAGTGTGCCAAACCACATTGGTACCTTACCATTCCTTTGGATCACAGCAGCAGCGTGGAGAGGGGGGATTTGCTGTATGGGCAAACAGTTTATCCTCCATATGAACCCACCCAGCCTATGTAGTTCAAATAAACCAAAACATTTTTTTAAATATTTTAAAAAAAAAAAAACTTTGACACACTACGCCATCGTCTCTGGAAGGCTGCCAACCAATTTTAGATAATATGAATAAAATCTCCATTTTTTGCTCTAAAAACAATTTTTTTAGGTGAGGGTTGATAATATATATTATTCAGACTATTATCATCATCTTTATTGTTATCTGTACAACGATGTGCCCTACGACCTTCTTCATGTGTTTCTTGTCGAACTCAGGAACCTTCTCTTCGGTCTCGGGTACCTTCTCTTCGGTCTCGGGTACCTTCTCTTCGGTCTCGGGTACCTTCACTGAACTTTGAACCCCAACCCTTTATTCAATCCACGTTCTTATTCTGCTAACCATGACTGGGTACAAATGTTAGGGCTGTGTTAATTATCATTTAATTACTGTCGATCAGGATTGAACCTGCAGCCTTGAGATAACTGTCCCTTGGAACTGTATTAACCTAACGCCTATATCCACTTGGCCATGTGTCAGAGGGAATTTTATTAAAGAAAAGATTCTGTAACGTTCGTCTTATCGAATGTCATTTTGTCAAATACGCTCCACCTACACCCATATTTTCATTTGGGAAACCTTATGTGCGCAACGGTTTTATCCGCCAACGCCTAGGAGCAGGTGGGTGGATTCTCTCTGTCTCTCTCTCTCTGTCTCTCTGTCTGTCTGTCTGTCTCTCTCTCTCTCTCTATATATATATATATATATATATATATATATATATATTTATTTACATATCTATCTGTCTCAGTCTGTTCTTATCTATATATTCAAGTATGCTTCAGCCTCTCTCCCCCTCTCCTCTCTCTCTCTCTCTCTCTCTCTCTCTCTCCTCTCTCTCTTCTCATCCTCTGTCTCTCTCTCTCTCTCTCTCTCACTCTCTGTCTCTCTCTGTCTCTCTCTCTCTCTCTCTTCTCTCTCTCTCCTCTCTCTCTATCTATCTATCTATCTTCTCAGTCTTCTTATCTATATATTCAAGTATGCTTCCGCCTCTCTCCCTCTCCCCTCTCTCTCTCTCTCTCTTCTCTCTCTCTCTCTCTCTCTCTCTCTCTCTCTCTCTCTCTCTCTCTCTCTTTGCGATATATGTCAGTCTGTGTATCAATCTATTTCACTGTTCGGATCTGTGTATCCCTGTATATTCTCTCTTCTCTTGTATCTATCTATCTATCTATCTATTCTATCTATATGTCTCAGTCTGTTCTTATCTATATAATCTATATATTCAAGTATGCCCTCTCTCTCTCTCTCTCTCTCTCATACTATATATATATATTATATAATATATATTATCTGTCTCAGTCTGTTTCTTATATATATTCTATATATATTCAAGTATGACTCTCTCCCCTCCTCTCTCTCTCTCTCCTCTCTCTCTCTCTCTCTCTCTCTTCTCTCTCTCGCTCTCTCTTTCTGAATATCTTCAGTCTGTGTATCTATCTATTTCACTGTCAGATCTGTGATCTATCGCAGTATTATTCTTCTATCTATCTATTCTATCTATCTATCTATCTATCTATCCCAGTCAATTTCTGTCTGTCTATCTGTCTGTCTGCCTCTCTACTCTATATATCTACTCTATCTGCAATTTTCCAATTTTTGTTCTTCTCTCGGTCTTTCCTCTCTCTCTCTCTTCTCTCTCTCTCTCTCTATATAATATATATATATATATATATATATATATATAATATATCAGTTATTCTCTCTTTCTCTATTCTCTCAGGATTTTTGAGGATTTTGATAAAATATTTAAAGCCGCATACAGAGATTTTTCCACGCATGTGTTTCACACTTTCTCCATATCTTAACTTTATATTGTTGAAAAAAACTCACTCCCACGCTAAGCGGCTAAGCGTAAGAAAAAGGGATGTAACTCCACCCACGAAGTGCATCAATATATTATATTTAGGCATATATGTATTTTATATATATATATATATATATATATATATATATATATATATGGTGTGTTGTGTGTGTGTGGTGTGTGCGTTGTGTGTGTGTATTTGGGCACACTTCCTTTACCTACACCATGTAGGAATTAAACAAAAGGCATATCTCCTGTTTAACAATTTTATTTTTGATCTTTTCTAATTTTCTGGCCAACTTTTTAATGTTTGGGTGAGCATTTGTGGATTAAGTCACCCAAAATTCACGTTCCGCAGTACTGTCGGCATTTCGAGAGTGCCATCATCAGAGGTGTTGTATTCCAGTTTTGTTTTTATGTTTCTTTTTGTTGTTTTTTTTTATTAATTAATGTGGACGCCTTTATCAGCATTTTAGAATGGTGTGCCTGTACTGTATTGGAAAAATAATTTGTTTAAGATGCGTTTTGTATTGTTTTATTTAAAGCTTCTAGTACTGTACCTATATACCTATATATACATATATTATATATACCTATATTAATCTGCGTTTAATCTACGCTAGCATTCTAACCATATGACCTCTGTACCCAAAGTGCATTAAAAAATGTCGTTAATTCATTCAAGCCGTCATGTGTGATAGATAGTATATAATCTAGCCGTTAATCGAACTCCTTTAACGGACCTAATCTTCTACCCATTCGAATGTAACCCTTACAAACAACAAAAAAATCAGGAAAAATAACCGCAATTTAATTAAATTCCCATGAATTAAATGTTTCACCTATATTACATGAATGACATGTTATAATGCACGTATCTGTTGAAGGCGTAACACCATATTCCGGAAAGATACTTGGTTCAAAGTAACTGACCTCGAAAAAATGTAAAAGTTTTTACAATAAACATAAAAAAAAACTGCACTTTCGTTACTTCTCTTTCCTTCTTTCATCTTTTTATAAGTTCGATTGAAACAGAATAGCAATATCACTTCGCGCGCTCACCACCCCCCTCTTTTTATTCTATCCCATATTCTCCTTCTTTCCCCCTCCCATTGTATCTTTTTCTCAGTCTAGTGTGTCCTAATTTCTTCCCTCCTTTTCTTTTTGTCAATAAAAACAGGCACACTGGTCCATTATTTAGCTGAGCGCTGACATATATTTCTATTAAATCTTAAAAACTCTTAAATACCTAGCCCGCATACTTTTCTTGTAATACAAAACTATACACATGACAATTGAGATAATACTTAATACGCTATTCATATTAAGAATTTAATTCTACAGGCAAACTTCAAGATGATTGCATAGCGTAAATAAGGGCCAGGAAACCACGACCGTGTTAATTACCAAAATATTACTTCTCGCTAACCTCCAAATTTAGAAATAAAACTAATATGCCAACTTTTCTTTTTCAATTTATTTCCAATTTCACGTTGGGACCCATACATATTCCTGGACTCATTCAAAGCAAAATATGTCGTTCCCAGTATCGCACTGAATGAAAAGCTATCAGCTCACCTGGAACCTATGTCTGTCACTTACAATTTTCGATCTCTAAATGACTACCAACGCCACTCATTAAAAAAGTCTCTGTAATTGGAATTAATTGTCTATCATCAACACAAGGACCATTTGGATATTTCCATTTTACAAATTTGGCACAAACAACAAATGGGACAAATAAGTAATCATTGATTAACGGACACCAATAATCCTGAATTCCTAAAATTTTGCATTGCCATCTCGGAAGATCTTGGCACGATCTCTATTTCTTAATCCTGAGTGTGATTACACACGGTCTAGAAGATTCACAGCGAACAAGCCTACTTAATATATAGACTGATAATATCCTTTATTACATTAAACTTCTATAGCTCTTCGGCTCGGTTTAGTTCAGTCGGCTAGAGCCGTCGGCTAGAAGCCCCACAGCCCGGCCTTTCCTAGTTCGATCACCGGCACTCGCCACTCAGTGTACTAAGTAGCACACGGGATCGGTGCGGTACAATAAGGAGCTGATACTTACGTGTCGCGTGACTCCACCTCAGAACCACAATCAATTTCCTTGGTCTTAACGCTAGCTGAAAAGGGATAGACTCCTTGGCTGATACCGGACTCAAGGCCACCCGGACGACTTTTTACATTTTAAACTCTAAATACTTGCTCCTTAGGGGCGTGCATCAACTTTTGCCAGTCGCAATAACATATACAAAAAGCCTACAGACGGATTCATATCATCATCATGTGCGCATGTAGCACGGGTATCCTTATGCCAACCCTTCCCTATCATTCATTGCCACCTGGAACGATCCTCTGTGGAATCAAGCCAGCTCTTCACATAGCGGGTCAATGTAAGCGTCATTTCGCTGCGGCGCCCCACACTGCCATGACCCAATGTGTTGCCTTCCACAGCGAGAACGTCGCTTCATGCATTCATCCCTTACTTCTCCCAGCAGTGTCCTGCGTCCTTATCCGTCTTACTCGGATAGTTTGTGAGATGGGGGGCAGGTGACCGTACAAGCTGTTTCCTTGTGGGTGCTGTTTCCAGACTTGGTTTCAACACTGCTCGCAGCATCCTTTGCAGCTCCCATCACTCTTATTCTCAAGACGTTTAGTTAGCGGTCCAGGTGGTGCAGCCATAGTAACCCAGCCACCGACACAACCACAGCCTGGCAAGAACTGTAGCGTCAGCTTGTTAGGGAGATCGGACCCCTCCATATGACTGATAATCTATGTGACCGACATTGCTTGCTATCCGCGTATTAACCATCCGCTCTCTGTGGGGATTTACTTTAAAAACCAAATATATTAATTTTTTTTAAATAAAGAAATCTGCTTTATTTAGTTGCCTCCCGAAAAAAAAAGACGGGGACAAAAAGAAAAGGGAGAAATGCTATTATTTCCTTCTATGTGTGTGTGTTGGAAAAAAAAGATTTATTTAACTTCTAAATAAAATTTTAAAAATAAACAAATAGAATTCCTTTGTAAAATTATAAATTCCTTTTTGTCGCCAAGCACGCTTATTTCAAAACGCATGATGGCAATTGTTGTACTTTACGGGCTTCACAACAATTTCACACACACTACACTCACACATACACATGCTCGTGCCATACATACTGACGCCACACGCACACAATCAAACTCACATGGACCTTACATACACATTGCACGTAGATATATTCAAATACTTCTGAAAGAAAAAAAACAAATTAGGAAAAATCCGACAAAACCCTGTATGGAAACCAGTATGTTTCAAAATTGCCCCTGGCAAACCCTCAACTCATTTCTATCCATATATTGGCGAGGCAAGACCGGTGGCTGAAGATTCTTTAGCTGTCCCTTCCGCCGCTGATGACATAAACTCTATTTCTGGCAGTTTTACGCCACACTCCCTAGCACCTATATGATTGTCCCAACCCTATTGCCCGTATATGGCAATCCCCCAACAAATTATCAGCAATGTGCTAAAAAGAGTGGTGGCTGAAGATTCCTTAGTGTCCTGGGTATGACCTTAAAACTTCAAAATCTGTAACTTCTGCAATCCCCAGCACCTATATGATTGTCCCAACCCTATTGATCTTATGCGTGCAAAAAGTACTAATCCTAACTTTTCTCCTCGTAAATTCCTACTATAAAATACAACTGAACCCTCATTTATGTCCATGTTTTGCAAAACATGTTTTAAGTTTTCTCTGCACCCCGTTATTTACCAATACCCGAATATATTTTCTTTATTTAAAAAACATTTATGCAAAAACAGATTTTTATTGCACAAAAACCACGGACATAAAATGACGGGCTTCAGTTTATCTTATAGTAGGAATTACAGGAACAAGTAAGGCCATTACCAAAATATTTTTTTAATTGCCCAAAAAAAAAAGTTCTCTGTGGATCCTCTCCTT
>CM042181.1:41724075-41727909 GCA_023376005.1 Doryteuthis pealeii | reverse complement strand
TCCCGGGAAATTTGATGGATCTCAACTAAATTTTCCTAATAAAATTGTAGAGTTTTTTTATCTATGAACACAAAAGCCGTCGTAACCCCTACTTGTGCCCCATACAGGATAATTCGGGTTCCAAGAAAAATTGAAATGTATTTAAAGGTTAATGGAAATGATGAGGGAAGAAAAAACAATGGGACGCATGGATACGATTTTTCTGCCGTCCTTTTAGTTTTTATGGAGTTAGTGACGCAGGACGCGTACCTATTCAGCATCTCTAGGCTAGTAGTTATTTGCCTCAATTTTTTACTCTGTCTTAATAGATGTGATAAATATCCGGCTGCACTCGCGCCACCTTCCGTTGCCACAAATGTCTATTGACCCCAACATTGTGATATTCTGTGCTGGCCGAATTTCTATGGGCACGAGTCAGAGACAGGTTCACAAGGATAAAAAACACAAGTCTGATAACAGGACACTGATGGAAGAGGAAGTTGTCACACTTGTGCAGATTGTAGCTGGAGTAGTGTACACTTGGGTCTATGTTCAGATGACAAAAAAAAAGGGGAACGTTGTTTAAGTCTAAAGTCGATTGGCTTCAACTTGAATGTGGGTCCCTGGCTATTTTCTATCTCTGCTGCTACTGAGACGATACTATCACCCTGGCTGCCAGTCGAAAAACTGACTAATGGCTGAGATTGTCTGAATATATGTAATTCCACCCCACCACATCTCCACGGACCCGAACCACCAGATACTCGGCACATAATTTAACCCAGACTTTTTCTGCATTTTCCCTTAAGATTAAAAACAATTAACTTTTTCTTCAGACTCAGCGTCTCCAATATTTCGACCATTACTTTCCTCAAAGGAGATTTCCTCATAAAAACAGCTTTTTCCTCTTAACACCTGGATACCTAAAGATATCATCTGGCTTAACTTCATCGTGGCCGTTCAATTTCTCTAAAACTTTACTGCCCAATATTTTATGTCCGTTAAAGGACACCCCACTCATATACATATGCCTGGGCTTAACCCATTCTATTTTTTACTGACCATGTCCCACTTAAACTATAGTATCACATAGAGTTAAATGCCTTGTAGAAATCTACAAACAATACTGTGGTTTCGAGATTTGTCGCTTGGGCCATTTCGTCCAAGATCTGTGAAGTTTTGCGAAACCTGTTGTGGTCATAAAGTACGTACTAATGTGCTGCAACAGAAGATGTGTAGTCGATGAAGTACTGTAGCGAGATGGAATATCCTGAGTTTTGCGAGGACTACTATTAGAAAAGAGAGAAAGAAGAAATAAGAGATAGCTAAAGGTTTTAAAAAAAGTGATGACCACAAACGGCTGGCGTGACCCCCCGAATGGAGAATTGAAACCCAACCGGAAGTTTCGGGTGTTGACCGGAACCGGAAGTCACGTGGTGACGTAGAACGACGAAGAAAAAATACCGGTCTCTTTTTTGCTTTCTGAGGCCTAGAGGGACGGACGGACCTTCTGGTCCCTAGTGGTGGGATACAGTAATTTAACAGTTCTCTCTCTCTCTCTCTCTCTCTCTCTCTCTCTCTGCCCTCCCTCCTCTCCGACACAACGCACGAGACGAGCCTAGCCTGGAAATAAAAGCTAAGCAGCTTGTGACGATATATTTCTCGCGTTGTACTGTTTTTTTATCGACAAGATGACCGCCACGTGCCGAACAGCTTTTTAGTGTCGTGAATTTGGAGGCACGTTGACAAGACTCGCTATACGAATTATATCGCTATTAGAACGTTACGTATATCTGTTCTAGTACCGTGACATACCACTACGTTACAGTACTTGCTTGCGTGGTGTGACAAATGAAAAAAAGCCAGAAGAGAGAGGAGATTGCCTTCTTACAGGGGAGTACAATGGGACATTATCGCATAAATACGTCCTGGCATCCTGCCCTAAAAACGCTAAACGTTGCCTGGTGAAAATCCTACCCGTGCTACTATTGAACTCTCTAGCCTTTTGAAGGCGTTTTCAAAAGTCGGTCGTATTTATTTAAAGATACGTGACAGTTTTTTTAAAAAATTAAAAATAAAATGAAAATACCGAAAAGAAAGATATTTTAAGGGAGTAAATATTTACATTTACTTGTCGATAAAAAAACACTGGGTGGTAGCTTACTTCAAACCACTAAAAAAAAAACGCCTTTCAAACAGCTAGGGAGTTCAATGTTAGCGCGGTTGGAATTTTAGCAGGGCACGAATTTTCAACTGGCACCGCTTAGAGTTTTTTAGGACAGGGAGTCAAGGCGCATTTATGCTATATGCAACGTACAATGCATTGTGGGTTAGTGTGGGGATAAAATACACCCGTTCACTCAAAGAGAGAAAACGGGCCATTCAGTGAACAGGCGTCAGTGAATGAAAAAAAAGGAGCAAAGAGAAAAAAAAAGAAAAGAAAGAACGAATCAAGAGAAAGGAAAGCGATGCCAGGAAGCGGAGGTATAAAAAGCAGAAGAAGACAAAAGAGAAAGCGGCCGGATGAGGGGAAAGGAGGGAAATCCAACACTTTATGACAACAGAGAACTATTTTTGCAATTAAAAAAATATTTTGGTAATCCTTAACTTGTTCCTCGTAAATTCCTACTATAAGATAAACTGAACCCTCATTTTATGTCCGTGTTTTTGCAATAAATGTTTGCAATAAATGTTTTTAAATAAAGAAAATATATTCGGTATTGTAAAATAACGGGTGCAAGAAAACTAAAACATTTATTGCAAAAACATGGACATAAAAATGAGGGTTCAGTTTATTTTTATAGTAGGAATTTACGAGGAAAAAGTTAAGGATTACCCAGTACTTTTGCAACCATAAGATCAATAGGGTTGGGACAATCATATAGGTGCTGGGGATTGGCATGAAGTTACAGAATTGGAGTTTTAAGTCATACCCAGGACACAAAGATCTTCAGCCACCACATTTTAACACATATGTGATAAAATTTGTTGGGGGATTGCCTTAACGGCAATAGGGTTGGGACAATCATATAGGTGCTAGGGATTGGCGTAAAACTCCAGAAATAGAGTTTAATGTCATACCAGGACAGTAAAATCTTCAGCCACCGTCTTCTCGCATATATGATAAAATGAGTTGAGGGTTTGCCAGGGGCAATTTGAAAATACTTTTCCATACATTTTGTCGGATTTTTCCTAATTTGTTTTTTTCTTCACAAGTATTTGAATATATCTATGCATGTGTATGTATGTCCATGTGAGTTTATGTGTGCGTTGTGCGTGAGTATGTATGCACGAGCATGTGTATGTGTGAGTGTATGTGTGTGAATGTGTGAAGCCCGTAAATAAACAATTGCCATCATGCTTTGAGATAAGCGTGCTCGGCGTACAAAAAGGAAATTTATAATTTCACAAAGGAATTTCTCTTTGTTATTTTTTAAAATTTTATTTAAAGTTAATAAATCTTTTTTTTTCCACCACACACAATAGAAGAAATAATAATTTCTCCCTTTTCTTCTTTCCCACTTTTTTTTTTCGGGAGCACTAAATAAAGCCAGCATTTCTTTATTTAAAAAAAAATTAATATCTTTGGGTTTTAAAGTAATCCTCCACAGAGAGCGATGTTAATACGCGGATAGCAAAGGCATGGTCGGTCACAAATAGATTATCAGTCATATGGAGGTCCGATCTCCCTAACAAGCTGAAGCGACAGTTCTTCCAGGCTGTGGTTGTGTCGGTGCTGTTATATGGCTGCACTACCTGGACCCTAACTAAGCGTCTTTGAGAATAAGATAGATGGGAGCTGCACAAGGATGCTGCGAGCAGTGTTGAACAAGTCATGGAAACAGCACCCCACAA
>CM042181.1:41679075-41719075 GCA_023376005.1 Doryteuthis pealeii | reverse complement strand
AAGAGGAACGAGAAAAAGAAAGAAAAATATATATGACAAATATGAAAAAAGAAAAAACAGTATAGATTAATGGGAAAGAAAGAAAAAGAACCAATAAAAGGGAAGAGAAAGAATGAAAGAAAGAAGGAAATGAAAGAAATGAAGGAAATGAATGATTGAATGAAAAGAGGATTGAGTACGAAAGAAAGAAAGAAAGAAAGAAAGAAAGAAAGAAAGAAATCAGTAATAAGGAATGGAAAAGAAAGAAAAAATGAATGAATTAATGAATGAAAAGAGGAAAGAGTACGAAAGAAAGAAAGAAAGAAAGAAAAAAGAAAGAAATGAATGAATGAATGAATGAAAAGGGGAATGAGTACAAAAGAAAGAAAGAAAGAAAGAAAGAAAGAAATGAATGAATGAAAGAGGGATAAGGTAGAAAAGAAGAAGAAAGAAAGAAAGAAAGAATGAAAAATGAACTAATGAAAAGAGGATTTGGAAAGAAAGAAAGACCGAAAGAAATAAAACACCTAAAGAGGAATGAAAAAGTAATGTAGAAAGAAAGAAAAAGAAAATTGAGAAAAAAAGAAAGAAAAAAGAAGAAACAGCAAAAATCAGTAAGAGTATGAGAAAGAAAGAAGGATAGAAAGAAAGAAAGAAAGAAAAAGAAATGAATGAATGAAAATAGAAAGAAAGAAAGATTGAAAATTACACGAATGAAAAGAGGAATGGAAAGAAAAACAAAAAGAAAGAAATATGTAAAGAAAAAGAAATAGTGAAAGAAGAGAGAAGAGAGAGAGAGAGAGAGAGAGAGAGAGAGAGAGAGAGAGAGAGAGAGAGAGAAAGAAAAAAAGAAAATGAACGAATGAAAAGAGAATTGTAAAAGAAAGAAAAAAAGAATGAAAAAGAAAGAAAGAAGGAAACTCAGTAAAGATGAATTAGAAAGAAAGAAAGAAAGAAAAAAGAAGAAAGAAAAAGAAAGAAAGAAGAAAATAAAATTGAATGAATGAATCAAAGAGGAATAAGAAAGAAAGAAAGAAAGAACCAAAGAATGAAAAATAAACGAATGAAAATAAGAATGGGAAATAAAGAAATAAAAAAAGAATGAATGAAAAATGAAGGAATGCAAAGAGGGACGAGAGGAGAAAGAAAAAAAGAGTAATAAACGAATGAAAAGATAAATGGGAAAGAAAGAAAGAAAGAAAGATAGAAAGAAAGAAAAAGAATAAAAGAAGGAAAATCAGTAAAGATGAATTAGAAAAAAAGAAAGAAAGAAAAAAGAAGAAAGAAAGGAGGAAAGAAAATTAAATGAATGAATTAAAGTGGAATAAGAAAGAAAGAACGAAAGAATGAAAAATAAACGAATGAAAATAAGAACGGGAAAGAAAGAAAGAAAGAAAGAAAGAAAGAAATAATGAATGAATGAAAAATGAAGGAATGAAAAGAGGGACGAGAAGGAAAGAAAGGAAGAAAAATATAAAGATTAATGAGAAAGAAAAAAGAAATGGGAAAGAATGAAAGTGAGAAAGAAAAAATGAAAGAAAAAATGAAAGAAAAAAGAAAAATCAGTAAAAGAGAAATAGGAATGAAGAAAAAAGAAAGAAAGAAAGAAAGGAAAATGAATGAATGAAAAAAGGAATAAGAAAGACAGAAAGAAAGAAAGAAGGAAAGAAAAAAGAAAATCAGTAAAGATAAATAGGAATGAAAGAAAAGAAAGAAAGAATAAAAGGAAAATGAATGAATGAAAAAAGGAATAAAAGACAGAAAGAAAGAAAAGAAGGAAAAGAAAACATTTAAAGATTAATGTGAAAAAATATGTTACATAATTATTGGAACCCTAATACATTTATAAGGTATTGTAGAAATCATAATGGCGATTAGTATGCTGATGGCCTTGAGGGTGAATGGCAGCGCTTGACCTCGATCTCACCTTGCGTCTCTGGGGAGAATCGTGAGAACCGGAACCCCATAGAAGGCCCTCTTCCGGTTTTAAGGTTACTAAGTAAGTAAGAGTCAGTTAGAACTTAGAAGCCGAGCTAGCAACATGTAAGCCTCATCTGCGCAGATTGTCTGGGTGGGGATCTGGAATAAAGTAACATCAACGTAAAATCGAAGTCTTGTGTTTATTACCTAAAAACTAGCAATGACACAGGGCTTCTGATAAGTAGTGATCCCTAACAGAAACCAGACCCGGAATCCTCTATAGAAGACCAGACGAGACCTTAGAAGATATACCAGACCAAGATAGATGATAGACGATCAGAAGCCGGCCAGAAGAATAGACGACCAGAGTAAGAAGTAAGAAAGGTATATACGTTATATAGATTTGGCTTAGTGAAAAGACCAGTGTATAACATATACCTATTTAGTGCCGGTAAAGAAGGCGCTATGCAACAAATAGAGTAAGAAAGAAATTAGCGAAGAAAAACAATTAATAAAGTTATGAATGAATGAATGAATTAGAATTGTGAATCTGAAAGAAAGAGAAAAAGCGAATGAAATATTTCAAAGGCCATCTAGCTCCCTCTTTTTCTCTTTTTACTCCCTTTCTCTACATCTAATTTCACACACTCTCTCTCTCTCCATCCACTGCTAACTCCCTCTCTCCCCGTCTCATTATTTCTCCCTCTCCATACCTCTTCCCCCTTAACCCCACTCTCTCACACCCAAACACTATCCCTCTCTTTCTCTCACACACACACACACACTAACTCTCTCTTTTTTCTCTCTCCCTCTCTCTCACACACACACACTAACTCTCTCTCTTTTCTCTCTCTCTCTTCACACACACTAACTCTCTCTCTTTCTCTCTCTCTCTCAACACACACTAACTCTCTCTTTCTCTCTCTCTCTCTCACACACACACTATCTCTCTTTTTCTCTCTCACACACACACTGTCTCTCTCTCTCTCTTTCTCTCTCTCTTTCTCTCTCTCACACACCACTATCTCTCTCTTCTTCTCTCTTCTCTCACACACTATCTTTCTCTTTCTCTCTTTACACTTAGTAAAAACTCGTCACTAAATGATGTTGGTTTGGTTTGGTTTGTTTTGTTTTACGGCATATCAACCTCAGTGGGTCATTTAATGCCGATAAAGTTTTGAAATAAATCAATTCTTAATGGATAATACAATTTTTTTATAAATACATTTTTCTATTTAACCCATAGATGGGACCCTAACAGGTACTACCACTCCAGGTCAGAGTGGACCAGGGAGCAATGGTGATGAAGGGGTGCTCCACATTCCACAAACCTCCAGAACTGGAACCTCACCATCAGATAGAGTTTAACGTCATTCACAGGACATGTAGACCCGCAGCCACCGCCTTCTAGCACTCATATGATTAAAAGGGGTTGGGCTTGCCATAAGGGCAATAGGGTTGGGAAAATCATATAGGTGCTAGGGCTTGATGTGGCCAGCCGATTGATCGGAGAGGGCCTCTCCAACCGCCCATCTAGTCCAAGGAAAGCCCCAGCCGACAGGGCGGTTTTGATTTAGTGCGTCCTGGGACACAAATATTTGCTTTGATTGAGTCCCCGGGAAAATTTATGGGTCCCAACTAAACTTCTACCTTGTAACCTATCCTGTGCAATTCGTTTCTAAGAAACTATTTGAAATGTATTTACAGCTGTACGGCTACTTGCCCCCTATCTCACAAAACATCTGAATGAGTCGAACAAACATGCTGGACACTGTTGGAAAGCAAGAACGAACTCATAAGTGACATTTTCCTGTAGAAACCAGCACATGGACGTGCTAATGTGGGCCACCCAGCAAGGACCTACATTGACCAGCTTTGCGCGGATATTGGATGCCGCACAGAGAACCTCCCGGGGAAATGAACGATAGAGATGGTTGGCGAGAGATTGTCATGGATATCCTTGCGCGACATGATGATGATGGTGAACTGAGATTATATACACTGTGATGCTGATAGCTTTTTTGATTTAGCGCATCCTGGGACTCACATATTTGCTTTGAATGAGTCCCCGGGATAATTTATGGGTCCTAACTAAAGCCGTCTTAACTTGTTAACCTTGTTACCTATCCAGTGTAATTCGTTTATAAGAAACTATTGAAATCACCGGACAATGTAACGAAGCTTACAAGCATTTCTAGTCCTGTTTCGACCGGCTCGATATATCGTCATCATCAAGAGCAACATATGAGAGAAAAACAGGAAAAGCCGTTTGAAGACTGGGTACAAACAAACGCTATATTCAATGCTGGAATTTAAAAAAAAAATCTTGAGCCGGTCGAAACAGATTTCTGTCAGCAATTATATAACATCATTTGTTTTTTGAAAAATGTTTAAATTTCATACTATCGGATTAATTTCCATCTATTTTTTCATATATATAATATATATATATATATATATATTATATATATATATATATATAGAGAGAGAGAGAGAGGAGAGAGAGACTAATAAAAAGCATAAAGGAAAAGTAAGGCGTTATCGGTGATTTAAACAGAGCTCAACTCGATATATCCGTTCGTCATCGTACCGACACTTTCGTTAAGCGACCAGACGGGCCGCCATCTTAGGAATAACATACGACCGGAAGTAGAAACTTTACACCTTTAGCATGGCCAAGATGAGAATCGCCGACTTTAATGTTCGCTACATTTACTGTCTTGTCTGCCTTCAAATGTGAATATGCACATTGAATTTTCGCAATGACGCGGAGAAGCGTCATCTCGCTTCATCAGCCGAGAACGCGTAGGCGGCCATATTTGCTCTTAGTTATCGTCTGTCCTCTCGGAGAAATTTTTGTACAAATTCACTGGAAATGGTTGGTAGCCTATGAAATAAAAATGGTAGAGTCATTAATACGACGCCATTAGCTTCGTTTGTTTTCTTGGAGCAAATTAATGATTTTTACAGCATACTAAATGAAATATATACTTTTCGCATAGTAAATTTATCTACAATTCCTGGACTTTATTCACTTAGGTTCTGTGATGACGTAACGAGGGTATGTTCTAAGGTCATGTCGCCGAGTAGCTGGTTTGTTTATTTTGTTTTGTTCACGGCATATCAACCCCGGTGGGTTATTTAATGCCGGTAAAGTTTTGAAAGATTCGTAGCGATAGTTTGCAAGAACATTTTTAAACTTAAATCTTTTTATAAAACAATTTGTTTATGAAATCCATAGATGGGACCCTAACAGGTACACCAAGTGGACCTGGAGTAATGGTGATGAATGGGTGTTCCACATTTCTCAGAGCTCCAGAATTGGAACGTCACCATCAGATAGATTATAGCATCATTCCCAGGACATGAAAACCCGAACCTAAAAGTGTGTAGTGTAATGGTTAGAGTCTTAGGAAAAAGACCCGTCGACCCGTGTTCAAATTCTGGACAAAGCTGTTTACATTTCACATAGCGCTAATACCCTTGGGAAAGGTATGCATCCAGCTACTCTCCCACCAGCTATGGGTAAATAGTAGGGAAGACTGGGCCACTTTAAAATTGGGTAGGTAACCAGTCGAGAAGGTAAACTCTGAATTAAAACCTGTTAAACTCCGCTTAATAAAAGGACCTTTGCTACGTCCTGCTCGTGTGAAGGGGTTGGTAAATATACATATATATATATATATATATATATATATATAATATATATATATATATATCGTCTATGTAAAAAGGCAGCTATATAAGAGGGCGATGAGACGCTCCACTTAGTTGGGAAGGTCTGTAATGTACAAATCTCCCGCGCCAGTATTATCTTACACTACTCTCTGATTAAAAATAAGACATCGTTCAATTCGTTCAAGATGAAATGTAAACATGTAAATCCTGATTATCTGGTATTGCTTATCACCGAATTCTTATTTCTTATGAGTATCGTCATCCCAGCTAAATAATCGACCGTTTGTCCTCTATTATAAAGAGAAAAAAAGAAAGCAAATAGAGGGAAAATAATGTGAACGGTTGAGCACGCGGAAGCGATAACGTTAATCTATTTCAATTAAACATAATGAAAAGACGAAAAGAATGAAAGAAAGAAAAAAAGTGTGAGAGAAAAGTTAATTCATTTGGAATCGAACACACATGGCTCACAAGCCAAGAAAATACGCAACTATCCTGGGAACAGAGCATAAAAAAAAACTCTTAAGAAACAATTATACAAAAATATAATGATCAATCTGTTTATAGCCGACCTTGCCTTCCCTATGTGTGCGGTTAACATCGCTTTCTGTGAAAAGAGATATTACTACCTAGGTACGTGAATTGTTCTACTGGCTTTAGCGGCTTACCGTCGAGTGTCGATATGAGAAAAGAAGTTCAGCTTACTCACCACTAAGATATGCACGTAATATCGTTAATATTCTAAAGAGATTCAGTAATGTATAAAATTAAATAACATCTGATTCTGTATGCAGCCACTTGTGAGAATCAAAGAAGCTGCATCTGCAAGCCAACCAATCAAGCCCTAGTACCTATATAGTGCCCCAACCCTATTGATTTTATGGCAAACCACAAACTTTAAAAATCTTAATATATATATATATGTGTGTGTGTGTGTACAACATATTTCTTGTTCGTAAGTAAAATCTATCGCTCAATTTTGTTCAATATATCAACATTTTTGTAGGGCATTATTCCGTGAATATATAGTTATTTACTAAGCTTAACTTAGATGTGGCAAAGGCCAGAAGTATGGGGCGCCCAGTGAGAATCGAACTCACTAACAATGGTCTGAAAATCTAGTTTGCTAACCATTATACCATCTGAGGTGTCCAATTCTGTTAATATATAAGTAAAATTTGTCTATAGTTTTTGAAAATAAATCAATTCTTAATGGATAATACAATTTTTTTATAAATACTTTTTCTATTTAACCCATAGATGGGACCTAATAGGTACTACCACTCTGGGTCAGAGTGAACCAGGGAGCAATGGTGATGAAGGGGTGCTCCACATTCCCCAAACCTCCAGAACTGGAAACCTCACCATCAGATAGAGTTTTAACGTCATTCCCAGGACATGTAGACCCGCAGCCACCGCCTTCTAGCACCATATGATTTTCCAAACCCTATTGCCCTATGACAAGCCCAAAACCCTTTTTATCATATGGGGCTAGAAGGCGGTTGGCTGCGGTCTACATGCCTGAATGACGTTAAACTCTATCTGATGGTGAGGTTCCAGTTCTGGAGGTTTGGGGAATGTGGAGCACCCCTTCATCAACCATTGCTCCCTGGTTCACTCTGACCCAGAGTGTAGTACCTATTAGGGTCCCATCTATGGGTTAAATAGAAAAATGTATTTATAAAAAAAAATGTATATCCATTAAGAATTGATTTATTTCAAAACTATAGACAATTTTTACTTATATATTAACAGAATTGGACACCTCAGATGGTATAATGGTTAGCAAACTAGATTTTCAGACCATTGTTAGTGAGTTCGATTCTCACTGGGCGCCCCAATACTTCTGGCCTTGTGCCACATCTAGTTAAGCTTAGTAAATAACTATATATTCACGGAATAATGCCCTAACAAAAAAAAATGTTGATATATTGAACAAAATTGAGCGATAGATTTTACTTACGAACAAGAAATATGTGTACACACACCACACACATATATATATATATTAAGATTTTTAAAAGTTTGTGGTTTGCCATAAAATCAATAGGGTTGGGGCACTATATAGGTACTAGGGCTTGATTGGTTGGGTTGCAGATGCAGCTTCTTTGATTCTCACAAGTGGCTGCATACAGAATCAGATGTTATTTAAATTTATACATACTGAATCTTTTAGAATATTAACGATATTACGTGCATATCTTAGTGGTGAGTAGCTGAACTTCTTTTCTTCATATCGACACTCGACGGTAAGCCGCTAAAAGCCAGTAGAACAATTCACGTACCTAGGTAGTAATATCTCTTTCACAGAAAGCGATGTTTAACGCACACATAGGGAAGGCAAGGTCGGCTATAAAACAGATTGATCATTATATTTTTGTATAATTGTTTTCTTAAGATTTTTTATGCTCTGTTCCCAGGATAGTTGCGTATTTTCTTGGCTTGTGAGCCATGTGTGTTCGATTCCAAATGAATTAACTTTCTCTCTCACACTTTTTTCTTTCTTTCATTCTTTTCGTCTTTTCATTATGTTTAATGAAATAGATTAACGTTATCGCTTCCGCGTGCTCAACCGTTCACATTATTTTCCCTCTATTTGCTTTCTTTTTTCTCTTTATAATAGAGGACCAAACGGTCGATTATTTAGCTGGGATGACGATACTCATAAGAAATAAGAATTCGGTGGATAAGCAATACCAGATAATCAGGATTTACATGTTTACATTTCATCTTGAACGAATTGAACGATGTCTTATTTTTAATCAGAGAGTAGTGTAAGATAATACTGGCCGGGAGATTTGTACATTACAGACCTTCCCAACTAAGTGGAGCGTCTCATCGCCTCTTATATAGCTGCCTTTTTACATAGACGATATATATATATATATATATTATATATATATATATATATATATATATATGTTATATTTACCAACCCCTTCACACGAGCAGGACGTAGCACAAGGTCTTTTATTAAGCGGAGTTTAACAGGTTTTAATTCAGAGTTTACCTTCTCGACTGGTTACCTACCCAATTTTTTAAAGTGCCCAGTCTTCCCTACTATTTACCCCATAGCTGGTGGGAGAGTAGCTGGATGCATACCTTTCCCAAGGGTATTAGCGCTATGTGAAATGTAAAACAGCTTTGTCCAGAATTTGAACACGGGTCGACGGGTCTTTTTCCTAAGACTCTAACCATTACACTACACACTTTTAGGTTCGGGTTTTCATGTCCTGGGAAATGATGCTATAATCTATCTGATGGTGACGTTCCAATTCTGGAGCTCTGAGAAATGTGGAACACCCATTCATCACCATTACTCCCAGGTCCACTTGGTAGTACCTGTTAGGGTCCCATCTATGGATTTCATAAACAAATTGTTTATAAAAAGATTTAAGTTTAAAAAATGTTCTTGCAAACTATCGCTACGAATCTTTCAAAAACTTTACCGGCATTAAATAACCCACCGGGGTTGATATGCCGTGAAACAAAACAAATAAACAAACCAGCTACTCGGCGACATGACCTTAGAACATACCCTCGTTACGTCATCACAGAACCTAAGTGAATAAAGTCCAGGAATTGTAGATAAATTTACTATGCGGAAAAGTATATATTTCATTTAGTATGCTGTAAAAATCATTAATTTGCTCCAAGAAAACAAACGAAGCTAATGGCGTCGTATTAATGACTCTACCATTTTATTTCATAGGCTACAAACCATTTCCAGTGAATTTGTACAAAAATTTCTCCGAGAGGACAGACGATAACTAAGAGCAAATATGGCCGCCTACGCGTTCTCGGCTGATGAAGCGAAGATGACGCTTCTCCGCGTCATTGCGAAATTCAATGTGCATATTCACATTTGAAGGCAGACAAGACAGTAAATGTAGCGAACATTAAAGTCGGCGATTCTCATCTTGGCCATGCTAAAGGTTGAAAGTTTCTACTTCCGGTCGTATGTTATTCCTAAGATGGCGGCCGTCTGGTCGCTTAACGAAAGTGTCGGTACGATGACGAACGGATATATCGAGTTGAGCTCTGTTTAAATCACCGATAACGCCTTACTTTTCCTTTATGCTTTTTATTAGTCTCTCTCTCTCTCTCTCTCTCTCTATATATATATATATATATATATATATATATATATATATATATATATATATTGAAAAATAGATGGAAATTAATCCGATAGTATGAAATTTAACATTTTTCAAAAAAACAAATGATGTTATATAATTGCTGACAGAAATCTGTTTCGACCGGCTCAAGATTTTTTTTAAATTCCAGCATTGAATATAGCGTTTTGTGTACCCAGTCTTCAAACGGCTTTTCCTGTTTTCTCTCATATGTTGCTCTTGATGATGACCGATATATCGAGCCCGGTCGAACAGGACTAGAAATGCTTGTAGCTTCGTTACATTGTCCGGTGATTTCAATAGTTTCTTATAAACGAATTACACTGGATAGGTTACAAGGTTAACAAGTTAGACGGCTTTAGTTAGGACCCATAAATTATCCCGGGGACTCATTCAAAGCAAATATGTGAGTCCCAGGATGCGCTAAATCAAAAAAGCTATCAGCATCACAGTGTATATAATCTCAGTTCACCATCATCATCATGTCGCGCAAGGATATCCATGACAATCTCTCGCCAACCATCTCTATCGTTCATTTCCCCGGGAGGTTCTCTGTGCGGCATCCAATATCCGCGCAAAGCTGGTCAATGTAGGTCCTTGCTGGGTGGCCCACATTAGCACGTCCATGTGCTGGTTTCTACAGGAAAATGTCACTTATGAGTTCGTTCTTGCTTTCCAACAGTGTCCAGCATGTCTTGTTCGACTCATTCAGATGTTTTGTGAGATAGGGGGCAAGTAGCCGTACAGCTGTAAATACATTTCAATAGTTTCTTAGAAACGAATTGCACAGGATAGGTTACAAGGTAGAAGTTTAGTTGGGACCCATAAATTTTCCCGGGGACTCAATCAAAGCAAATATTTGTGTCCCAGGACGCACTAAATCAAAACCGCCCTGTCGGCTGGGGCTTTCCTTGGACTAGATGGGCGGTTGGAGAGGCCCTCTCCGATCAATCGGCTGGCCACATCAAGCCCTAGCACCTATATGATTTTCCCAACCCTATTGCCCTTATGGCAAGCCCAACCCCTTTTAATCATATGAGTGCTAGAAGGCGGTGGCTGCGGGGTCTACATGTCCTGTGAATGACGTTAAACTCTATCTGATGGTGAGGTTCCAGTTTCTGGAGGTTTGTGGAATGTGGAGCACCCCTTCATCACCATTGCTCCCTGGTCCACTCTGACCTGGAGTGGTAGTACCTGTTAGGGTCCCATCTATGGGTTAAATAGAAAAATGTATTTATAAAAAAAATTGTATTATCCATTAAGAATTGATTTATTTCACAAAACTTTATCGGCATTAAATGACCACTGAGGTTGATATGCCGTAAAACAAAACAAACCAAACCAAACCAACATCATAGTGACGAGTTTTACTAAGTGTAAAGAGAGAAAGAGAAAGATAGTGTGTGAGAGAGAGAGAGAGAGAAAGAGAGAGATAGTGTGTGTGTGAGAGAGAGAAAGAGAGAGAGAAGAGAGAGAGAGAGACAGTGTGTGTGTGAGAGAGAAAAAGAGAGATAGTGTGTGTGTGAGAGAGAGAGAGAGAGAAAGAGAGAGTTAGTGTGTGTGAGAGAGAGAGAGAAAGAGAGAGAGTTAGTGTGTGTGAGAGAGAGAGAGAGAAAGAGAGAGAGTTAGTGTGTGTGTGTGAGAGAGAGGGAGAGAGAAAAAGAGAGAGTTAGTGTGTGTGTGTGTGTGAGAGAAAGAGAGGGATAGTGTTTGGGTGTGAGAGAGTGGGGTTAAGGGGGAAGAGGTATGGAGAGGGAGAAATAATGAGACGGGAGAGAGGGAGTTAGCAGTGGATGGAGAGAGAGAGAGTGTGTGAAATTAGATGTAGAGAAAGGGAGTAAAAAGAGAAAAAGAGGGAGCTAGATGGCCTTTGAAATATTTCATTCGCTTTTTCTCTTTCTTTCAGATTCACAATTCTAATTCATTCATTCATTCATAACTTTATTAATTGTTTTTCTTCGCTAATTTCTTCTTACTCTATTTGTTGCATAGCGCCTTCTTTACCGGCACTAAAATAGGTATATGTTATACACTGGTCTTTTCACTAAGCCAAATCTATATAACGTATATACCTTTCTTTACTTCTTACTCTGGTCGTCTATTCTTCTGGCCGGCTTCTGATCGTCTATCATCTATCTTGGTCTGGTATATTTTTCTAAGGTCTCGTCTGGTCTTCTATAGAGGATTCCGGGTCTGGTTTCTGTTAGGGATCACTACTTATCAGAAGCCCTGTGTCATTGCTAGTTTTTAGGTAAAACACAAGACTTCGATTTACGTTGATGTTACTTTATTCCAGATCCCCACCCAGACAATCTGCGCAGATGAGGCTTACATGTTGCTAGCTCGGCTTCTAAGTTCTAACTGACTCTTACTTACTTAGTATCCTTAAACCGGAAGAGGGCCTTCTATGGGGTTCCGGTTTCTCACGATTCTCCCCCAGAACGCAAGGTGAGATCGAGGTCAAGCGCTGCCATCACCCTCAAGGCCATCAGCTATACTAATCGCCATTATGATTTCTACAATACCTTATAAATGTATTAGGGTTCCAATAATTATGTAAACAATTTTTTCACATTAATCTTTAAATGTTTTCTTTCCTTCTTTCTTTCTTCTGTCTTTCTTATTCCTTTTTTCATTCATTCATTTTCCTTTTATTCTTTCTTTCTTTTTTTTCTTTCATTCTATTTATCTTTACTGATTTTCTTTTTTTCTTCCTTCTTTCTTTCTTTCTGTCTTTCTTATTCCTTTTTTCATTCATTCATTCCTTTCTTTCTTTCTTTCTTTTTTTCTTTCATTCCTATTTCTCTTTACTGATTTTTCTTTTTTCTTTCATTTTTTCTTTCATTTTTTCTTTCTCACTTTCATTCTTTCCCATTTCTTTTTTCTTTCTCATTAATCTTTATATTTTTCTTCCTTTCTTTCCTTCTCGTCCCTCTTTTCATTCCTTCATTTTTCATTCATTCATTATTTCTTTCTTTCTTTCTTTCTTTCTTTCTTTCCCGTTCTATTTTCATTCGTTTATTTTTCATTCTTTTCGTTCTTTCTTTTCTTATTTCCACTTTAATTCATTCATTTAATTTTCTTCCTCCTTTCTTTCTTCTTTTTCTTTCTTTCTTTTTTCTAATTCATTCTTTACTGATTTTCCTTCTTTTATTTTTTCTTCTTTCTATCTTTCTTCTTTTCTTTCTCCCATTTATCTTTTCATTCGTTATTTACTTCTTTTTTTTCTTTCTCCCTCTCGTCCCTCTTTGCATCCTTCATTTTTCATTTCATTCTTTTTTATTTCTTTATTTCCCATTCTTTATTTCATTCGTTTATTTTTCATTCTTTTGGTTCTTTCTTTCTTTTTCTTTCTTATTCCTCTGATTCATTCATTTCAATTTTATTTTCTTCTTTTCTTCTCTTCTTTTTTCTTTCTTTCTTTCTTTCTAATTTCACTTTACTGAGTTTCCTTCTTTCTTTCTCATTCTTTTTTCTTTCTTTTACAATTCTCTTTTCATTCGTTTCATTTTCTTTTTTTCTTTCTCTCTTCTCTCTCTCTCTCTCTCTCTCTCTCTCTCTCTCTCTCTCTCTCTCTCTTTCTTTCACTATTTCTTTTTCTTTACATATTTTTCTTTCTTTTTGGTTTTCTTCCACATTTCCCTTTTCATTCGTGTAATTTCAATCTTTCTTTCTTTCTTATTTTCATTCAATTTCATTCTTTTTCTTCTTTTCTTTCTTCTATCCTTCTTTTCTTCTCATTACCTCTTAACTTGATTTTTGCTGTTTCTTTCTTTTGTTCTTTCTTTTTTCTCAATTTCTTTTCTTTTTCTTTCTACATTACTTTTTCATCCTCTTTAGGTGTTTATTTCTTTTCGGTCTTTCTTCTTTCCAAATCCTCTTTTCATTAGTTCATTTCATTCTTTCTTTCTTTCTTTCTTCTCTTTTCTACCTTTATCCCTCTTTCATTCATTCATTTTCTTTCTTTCTTTCTTTCTTTCTTTCTTTTGTACTCTTTCCCTTTTCATTCATTCATTCATTCATTTCTTTCTTTTTCTTTCTTCTTTCTTCTTTCGTACTCTTTCCTCTTTTCATTCATTAATTCATTCATTTTTTTCTTTCTTTCCATTCCTTATTACTGATTTCTTTCTTCTTCTTCTTCCTTCTTTCCTTCTTTCGTACTCAATTCCTCTTTTCATTCAATCATCATTTCCTTCATTTCTTTCATTTCCTTCTTTCTTTCATTCTTTCTCTTCCCTTTTATTGGTTCTTTTCTTTCTTTCCCATTAATCTATACTGTTTTTTCTTTTTTCATATTTTTTCATATATATTTTTCTTTCTTTTTCTCGTTCCTCTTTTCATTCATTCATTTTTCTTTCTTTCTTTCTTTCATTTATTCATTCTCCAATCTCGCCGTATTTTCTTTTCTTTAATTTTCCGTTACTTTCTATTCCGAAAACACAGCTAGCTGCTTACAGTAATCAGTGCTTCTGCATCGGTTACCCATTAAGTGGTGACCACTACCAACGTTGTTTAAGTTCAACGTACGGAAGAGAATCGATGCTTTTAAATGTGATTTGAAATATAAGCCGAACAATGAATCAAGATTGAAATTTCCTTTTTATTCGCAGATGTGAACGATTTTAAAAAACTAAAAAAAACTCTGCGAAACTGGATTTTCTGGTTTATTTAGAACTAGAAGCAGGCTACCCGGCGTTGCCTGGGTAGAGTTTTTGGGCTAATAAAAAGTTTAGTCTTGCACATCCATTGTCTGTTTTGGTCTCATATAATTGATTTATGTTTTAATCATGAACGCCACCAATGTCTTTCCCTTCACTTTCGATTCAAATCCTAATTTTAAGATGGTGTCATGCTGAAATCCAGTGCTACCCATGGTGACATTTTGTAATCTATTTTTGTCTGTAAAATGAGTTCTAGAGATTCCCTACTCCTAGAAATTGGCTTATAAATGCATTAAAGTCTTAAAAGTCAACCAATTTTAAGTTATTGATAATTTCTTATTTTTTCATAGTAAGATCAATATCCCGATGTGGATCTATGACAAAAAAAAAATTATATCCTTATTTCACATATACTGAACATTATTTGTACCAAAAAGTTAGTTTGGTTTTTGATCAGAACCGAAGCGACAACATCAGTTAAAATTTTACAAATCAGAAATCATTAATTGTTGTTGAATGGTCTATGTTCATTTAAGTGTGCCAAACCACATTGGTACCTTACCATTCCTTTGGATCACAGCAGCAGCGTGGAGAGGGGGGATTTGCTGTATGGGCAACAGTTTATCCTCCATATGAACCCACCCAGCCTATGTAGTTCAAATAAACAAAAACATTTTTTTAAATATTTAAAAAAAAAAAATCTTTGACACTACTCCATCGTCTCTCGTAGATGGAAGGCTGCCAACCAATTTTTAGATAATATGAATAAAATCTCCATTTTTTGCTCTAAAAACAATTTTTTTAGGTGAGGGTTGATAATATATATTATTCAGAATTATCATCATCTTTATTGTTATCTGTACAACGATGTGCCCTACGGCCTTCTTCATGTGTTTCTTGTCGAACTCAGGAACCTTCTCTTCGGTCTCGGGTACCTTTCTCTCTCGGGTACCTTCTCTTCGTCTCGGGTACCTTCACGGAACTTTGAACCATAACCCTTTTATTCAATCCACGTTCTTATTCCGCTAACCATGACTGGGTACAAATGTTAGGGCTGTGTTAATTATCATTTAATTACTGTCGATCAGGATTGAACCTGCAGCCTTGAGATAACTGTCCCTTAGAACTGTATTAACCTAACGCCTATATCCACTTGGCCATGTGTCAGAGGGAATTTTATTAAAGAAAAGATTCTGTAACGTTCGTCTTATCGAATGTCATTTTGTCAAATACGCTCCACCTACACCCATATTTTCATTTGGGAAACCTTATGTGCGCAACGGTTTTATCCGCCAACGCCTAGGAGCAGGTGGGTGGGTTCCTCTCTGTCTCTCTGTCTCTCTCTCTCTCTGTCTCTCTTCCTCTCTCTCTCTCTATATATATTTATATATATATATATATTTACATATCTATCTGTCTCAGTCTGTTCTTATCTATATATTCAAGTATGCTTCCCGCCTCTCTCTCTCCCCCTCTCTCTCTCTCTCTCTCTTCTCTCTCTCTCTCTCTTTGCGATATATGTCAGTCTGTGTATCAATCTATTTCACTGTTCGGATCTGTGTATCCCTGTATATTCTTCTCTCTCTGTATCTATCTATCTATCTATCTATCTATATGTCTCAGTCTGTTCTTATCTATATATCTATATATTCAAGTATGCCCCTCTCTCTCTCTCTCTCTATTATATATTATATATATATATATATATAATATATATATATATATATCTGTCTCAGTCTGTTCTTATATATATCTATATATATTCAAGTATGACTCTCTCCCCCTCCTCCCTCTCTCTCTCTCTCTCTCTCTTCTCTCTCTCTCTCGCTCTCTCTCGCTCTCTCTTTCTGATATCTTTTCAGTCTGTGTATCTATCTATTTCACTGTTCAGATCTGTGTATCGCAGTATATTCTTCTATCTATCTATCTATCTATCTATCTATCTATCTATCCCAGTCAATTCTGTCTGTCTATCTGTCTGTCTGCCTCTCTATCTATATAATCTATCTATCTGTCAATTCCAATCTTTTTTCTCTCTCTTTCTCTCTCTCTTCTCTCTCTCCTCTCTCTCTCTCTCTCTCTCCTCTATATATATATATATATAATATATATATATATATATATATATATATATATATCAGTTATTCTCTCTTTCTTATTCTCTCAGGATTTTTTGAGGATTTTGATAAAATATTTAAAGCCGATACAGAGATTTTTCACAGCGTGTGTTTCACACTTTTCTCCATATCTTAACTTTATATTGTTGAAAAAAAACTCACTCCCACGCTAAGCGGCTAAGCGTAAGAAAAAGGGATGTAACTCCACCCACGAAGTGCATCAATATATTATATTTAGTGCATATATGTATTTTATATATATATATATATATGTGTGTGTGTGTGTGTGTGTGTGTGTGTGTGTGTGTATTTGGGCAGCATTCCTTCACCTACACATGTAGAATTAAACAAAAGGCATATCTCCTGTTTAACAATTTTATTTTTGATCTTTTCTAATTTTCTGGCCAACTTTTTAATGTTTGGGTGGCATTTGTGGATAAGTCCACCAAAGTTCAGTTCCCGAGTACTTTCGGCACTTCGAAGTGCCATCATCAGGGGTGTTGTATTGTTTTGTTTTTTTTTTGTTTTTTTTTTAATTATATTAATGTGGAGGCTTTTATAGGCATTTTAGAATGTGTGTACTGTATTGGAAAATAATTGTGTTTAAGGATGGTTTGTATTGTTTTATGTATAAAGCTTCTAGTATATATATATATATATATATATATATATATATATATATATATATATATATATTAATGCGTTTAAGCTACGCTAGGCATTTAACCATATTGACCTTGTACCAGAGTGCATTAATAAAATGTCTTAATTCATTCAAGCGTTATGTGTAGAAAGTATAATAATCTAGGTTAAATCGAACTTAACGGACCTAAATTCTACCATCGAATGTCACCCTGCCAAAAGAAAAAAAATCAGGGAAATAACCGAATTTAATTAAATTATGAATTAAATGTTCATATATTAATGAATGAATGTTATAATGCACGTATCTTTGAGGCGTAACACATATTCTGAAAGATACTTGGTTCAAAGTTAACTGACCTGAAAAAATGTAAAAGTTTTTAAAGAAAATTAAAAAAAACTGTCACTCTTTGTTACTTTCTTTCCTTCTTTTCATCTTTTTATTAAGTTCGATTGAAACAGAATAGCATTATCACTTCCGCACGCTCACCACCCCCCTCTTTTTATTCTATCCATATTCTCTTTCTTTCCCTCCCATTGTATTTTTCTGTGTAGTGTGTCCTATTTCTTCCCTCCTTTTCTTTTTGTAATAAAAACGGAATGGTCCATTATTTAGCTGAGGTGACATAATATTTTATTAAATTAAAATCTAAATACCTGGCGCATACTTTTGCTTGTAATACAAAACTATACAATGACAATTGAGATAATACTTAATACGTATTTCATTTTAAGAATTTAATTCTACAGAAACTTCAAGATGATTGCATAGCGTAAATAAGGGCAGGAAACCGAGCGTGTTAAAATTACCAAAATATATTCTGTAACTCAAATTTAGAAATAAAACTAATATGCAACTTTTTTTTCAATTTATTTCAATTTTACGTTGGGACCCATACATTTTCCTGGGGACTCATTCAAAGCAAATATGTGCGTCCCAGGAGGCACTGAATGAAAAAGCTATCAGCATCACTGGACTATGTTGTACTTACAATTTCGATCTTAAATGACTACAAACACTCATTAAAAAAAGTGTAATGGAATTAATTTGTTATCTCAACACAAGACCATTTGGAATATTTCATTTTTAAAATTTGGCAAAACAAAATGGGACAAATAAGTAATCTGTGATTAAACGACACCAGATAATCTGAATTTAAAATTTTGCATTGCATCTCGGAAGATTTGGACGATCTTATTTTTAACCTGAGTGTGATTACAACGGTTAGAAGATTAAGGAACAAGCCTATTAATATATACATGATAATATTTTATTACATTAAAACTTTATAGGGTCGGGTTAGTTCAGTCGGTAGAGCGTTCGGCTAGAAGCCACAGGGTTCCTAGTTCGATACCGGCCCTCGCCAACTCAGTGTATGAGCAGCACAGGGATCAGTGCGGTACAATAAGGAGCTGATATTAGGTGTGGTGATCCACCTTAGAAGCACAATCAATCTCCTTGGTCTAACGCTAGTGAAAAGGGGATAGACTCCTTGGCTGATACCGACTCTAGGCCACCCCGACGATTTTTACATTAAAACTTAAATACTTGCTCCTAGGGGGGGTGCATACTTTTGCCAGTTCGATAACATATACAAAAGCTACAGACGGATTCATCATCATCATCATGTCGCACATGTAGCACGGGTATCGACAACAATCTTACGCCAACCGTCCCTATCATTCATTGCACCTGGAAGCTCTTCTGTGGAACAAGCCAGCATCTTCACATAGCTGGTCAATGTAGGTCATTGCTGGGCGCCCCACACTTGCATGACCATGTGTTGGCTTCCACAGGAGAACGTCGCTTATGAGTTCATCCTTACTTCTCCAGCAGTGTCCTGCATGCCTTGTCCGTCTCGCTCGGATAGTTTGTAAAATGGGGGCAGGTGACCGTACAGCTGTTTCCTTGTGGGGTGCTGTTTCCATGACTTGTTCAACACTGCTCGCAGCATCCTTGTGCAGCTCCCATCTATCTTATTCTCAAGACGCTTAGTTAGGGTCCAGGTAGTGCAGCCATATAACAGCACCGACACAACCACAGCCTGGAAGAACTGTCGCTTCAGCTTGTTAGGGAGATCGGACCTCCATATGACTGATAATCTATTTGTGACCGACCATGCCTTTGCTATCCGCGTATTAACATCGCTCTCTGTGGAGGATTACTTTAAAACCCAAAGATATTAATTTTTTTTTAAATAAAGAAATGCTGGCTTTATTTAGTGCTCCCGAAAAAAAAAAGTGGGAAAAAGAAAAGGGAGAAATTATTATTTCTTCTATTGTGTGTGTGGAAAAAAAAAGATTTATTAACTTTAAATAAAATTTTAAAAATAACAAAGAGAATTCCTTTGTGAAATTATAATTTCCTTTTTGTACGCCGAGCACGCTTATCTCAAAGCATGATGGCAATTGTTTATTTACGGGCTTCACACATTCACACACATACACTCACACATACACATGCTCGTGCATACATACTCACGCACACGCACACATAAACTCACATGGACATACATACACATGCATAGATATATTAAATACTTGTGAAGAAAAAAACAAATTAGGAAAAATCCGACAAAATGTATGGAAAAGTATTTTCAAATTGCCCCTGGCAAACCCTCAACTCATTTTATCATATATGCGAGAAGACGGTGGCTGAAGATTTTACTGTCCTGGGTATGACATTAAACTCTATTTCTGGAGTTTTACGCCAATCCCTAGCACCTATATGATTGTCCCAACCCTATTGCCGTTAAGGCAATCCCCCAACAAATTTTATCACATATGTGTTAAAATGTGGTGGCTGAAGATCTTTGTGTCCTGGGTATGACTTAAAACTCCAATTCTGTAACTTCATGCCAATCCCCAGCACCTATATGATTGTCCCAACCCTATTGATCTTATGGTTGCAAAAGTACTGGTAATCCTTAACTTTTTCCTCGTAAATTCCTACTATAAAATAAACTGAACCCTCATTTTATGTCCATGTTTTTGCAATAAATGTTTTAGTTTTCTTGCACCCGTTATTTTACAATACCGAATATATTTTCTTTATTTAAAAACATTTATTGCAAACATTTATTGCAAAAACACGGACATAAAATGAGGGTTCAGTTTATCTTATAGTAGGAATTTACGAGGAACAAGTTAAGGATTACCAAAATATTTTTTTAATTGCAAAAAATAGTTCTCTGTTGTCATAAAGTGTTGGATTTCCCTCCTTTCCCCTCATCCGGCCGCTTTCTCTTTTGTCTTCTTCTGCTTTTATACCTCCGCTTCCTGGCATCGCTTTCCTTTCTCTTGATTCGTTCTTTCTTTTCTTTTTTTTTCTCTTTGCTCCTTTTTTTTCATTCACTGACGCCTGTTCACTGAATGGCCCGTTTTCTCTCTTTGAGTGAACGGGTGTATTTTATCCCCACACACTAACCCACAATGCATTGTACGTTGCATATAGCATAAATGCGCCTTGACTCCTGTCCTAAAAAACTCTAAGCGGTGCCAGTTGAAAATTCGTGCCTGCTAAAATTCCAACCCGCGCTAACATTGAACTCCCTAGCTGTTTGAAGGCGTTTTTTTTTTTAGTGGTTTGAAGTAAGCTACCACCCAGTGTTTTTTTATCGACAAGTAAATGTAAATATTTACTCCCCCTTAAAATATCTTTCTTTTCGGTATTTTCATTTTATTTTAATTTTTTAAAAACTGTCACGTATCTTTAAATAAATACGACCGACTTTTGAAAACGCCTTCAAAGGCTAGAGAGTTCAATAGTAGCACGGGTAGGATTTTCACCAGGCAACGTTTAGCGTTTTTAGGGCAGGATGCCAGGACGTATTTATGCGATAATGTCCCATTGTACTCCCCTGTAAGAAGGCATCTCCTCTCTCTTCTGGCTTTTTTCATTTGTCACACCACGCAAGCAAGTACTGTAACGTAGTGGTATGTTCACGGTACTAGAACAGATATACGTAACGTTCTAATAGCGATATAATTCGTATAGCGAGTCTTGTCAACGTGCCTCCAAATTCACGACACTAAAAAGCTGTTCGGCACGTGGCGGTCATCTTGTCGATAAAAAAACAGTACAACGCGAGAAATATATCGTCACAAGCTGCTTAGCTTTTATTTCCAGGCTAGGCTCGTCTCGTGCGTTGTGTCGGAGAGGAGGGAGGGCAGAGAGAGAGAGAGAGAGAGAGAGAGAGAGAGAGAACTGTTAAATTACTGTATCCCACACTAGGGACCAGAGGTCCGTCCGTCCCTCTAGGCCTCAGAAAGCAAAAAGAGACCGGTATTTTTCTTCGTCGTTCTACGTCACCACGTGACTTCCGGTTCCGGTCAACACCCGAAACTTCCGGTTGGGTTTCAATTCTCCATTCGGGGGTCACGCCAGCCGTTTGTGGTCATCACTTTTTTTAAAACCTTTACTATCTCTTATTTCTTCTTTCTCTCTTTTCTAATAGTAGTCCTCGCAAAACTCAGGATATTCCATCTCGCTACAGTACTCATCGACTACACACTCTGTTGCAGCACATTAGTACGTACTTTATGACCACAACAGGTTTCGCAAAACTTCACAGATCTTGACGAATGGCCCAAGCGACAAATCTCGAAACCACAGTATTGTTTGTAGATTTCTACAAGGCATTTAACTCTATGTGATACTATAGTTAAGTGGGGACATGGTCAGTAAAAAATAGAATGGGTTAAGCCCAGGCATATGTATATGAGTGGGGGTGTCCTTTACGGACATAAAATATTGGGCAGTAAAGTTTTAGAGAATTGAACGGCCACGATGAAGTTAAGCCAGATGATATCTTTAGGTATCCAGGTGTTAAGAGGAAAAAGCTGTTTTTATGAGGAAATCTCCTTTGAGGAAAGTAATGGTCGAAATATTGGAGACGCTGAGTCTGAAGAAAAAAAGTAATTGTTTTAATCTTAAGGGAAAATGCAGACAAAAAGTCTGGGATTAAATTATGTGCCGAGTATCTGGGTGGTCGGGTCCGTGGAGATGTGTGGGGTGGAATTTTACATATATTCAGACAATCTACAGCCATTAGTCAGTTTTCGACTGGCAGCCAGGGTGATAGTATCGTCTCAGTAGCAGCAGAGATAGAAAATAGCCAGGGACCCACATCAGTGAAGCCAATCGACTTAGACTTAAAACAACGTTCTTGTCATCTGACATAGACCCAAGTGTACACTACTCCGCTACAAACTGCACAAGTATGACAACTTCCTCTTCCATCAGTGTCCTGTTATCAGACTTTGTGTTTTTTATCCTTGTGAACCTGTCTCTGACTCGTGCCCATAGAATCGGCCAGCACAGAATATCACAATGTTGGGGTCATAGACATTGTGCAACGAAGGTGCAGCGAGTGCAGACCGGATATTATCACATCTATTAAGACAGAGTAAAAATTGAGCAAATACTACTAGCCTAGAGATGCTGATAGGTACGCGTCCTGCGTCACTAACTCATAAAAATCTAAAAGGACGCAGAAAAATCGTATCCATGCGTCCCATTGTTTTTTCTTCCCTCATCATTTCCAGTTAACTTTAAATACATTTCAATTTTTCTTGGAAACGAATTATCCTGTATGGGGCACAAGGTAGGGGTTAGACGGCTTTAGTTGTTCATAGATAAAAAAAAACTCTACAATTTATTAGGAAAATTTAGTTGAGATCCATCAAATTTCCCGGGGATTTATTCAAATCAAATCTGTGCGTCCCAGGACGCACTAAATTAAAATCCTATGATCTCCACAGAGATATATAATCATGCTCTACAATGACACAAAAGTAATGGTTCGTTCACCAGATGCTGACACAGATTTCTTTGATATTGTCGCTGGAGTCCTACAAGGAGATACATTAGCACTATTATAATCATGCTCTACAAAGACACAAAAGTAATTGTTTGTTCACCTGATGGTGACAGATTTCTTTGAACTTGTCACTGGAGTCTTACAAGGAGATATATTAGCACCATTTATATCTATATGTCTCGACTATGTTCTACGAACATCATTGGATCTCCTAAAAGAAAAAGGCTTCACACTAAAAAAGAAAGGCAACAAGTCGGCAATATCCCAGAGAAACGATTACAGATACGGACTAAACAGATTATGTAGCGCTTCTCACAAAAACACCTGCACAAGCCAAATAACTGCAGCATAGCCTCGAGAATATAACAAGAGGCACTGACCTCTATGTGAAATCAGATAAAACAGACACAGATATATTATTTGTATGTATTTTTGAGATGAGGTTTGATCTGAATAATTTTGATATTTCGGACTGTTGTCCTCATCTTTATTTTGGTATAAACACAACGGTCAGGCTGCTGTAACCGCGGGCCTTATTTTTTTTTTTTAAATCTGATCTCCCCGACAAGTTAAAGAGACGATTCTTCCAGGCTGTAGTTGTGTCGGTACTGCTGTATGGCTGTACCACCTGAACCCTAACGAAGCGCCCGTAAGAATAAGATAGATGGGAGATGCACAAGAATGCTGCGAGCGGTCCTGAATAAGTCGTGGAAGCAGCACCCCACGAAAGAGCAACTGTATGGCCACCTGCCTCCCATCTCACAAACAATACGAGTAAGATGGGCTAGACATCCAGGACACTGCTGGAGAAGCAAAGACGAGATCGTAAGCGACGTGCTACTGTGGAAGCCAGCATATGGGCACGCTAATGAGGGCCGCCCAGTCAGGACCTACATTGACCAACTATGTAGGGATGCTGGCTGCTGTGCGGAGGAGCTCCCAGAGTCGATGAGTGATAGGGAGGGTTGGCGAGAGATCGTCATGGATATCCGTGCAAATTGCACGATATGATGATGATGAAAAAGTCATTAGACAATAACCTTGAGTTCAAATGTGGTTTCGGAGCCAAAAAACTGGTACTATTAATTCAAGGCGCTTCAAACAGCATAAATGCCACCAGACTTAATAACAGACTTAACAATTTCAAAGAAACTTTATCATCAGAGACGTTTTTCAGAAATGGACGCGTTTTTTGTGTCGTTATTTTATTTTTATTTTTTTTATTTTTACTAGCAAAATAAAAAACGCTCTCTGGGCGACGTAAAATAAATATTGCCTGAGGGAATGGGAGTTGAAAATTTAAAATCAGAGAGTTTGTATCATAAGTAAAGTAAAATCATCAAATTTATTAAAGGAGTAAAAAAATAAAATGAATTTATTAAAGGAGTAAAAAAAACATTGAAATGGAAACTTAGTTCTGATAATTTTAAATATATATTAGAATAAATAAAAAACAATATATAGATAGATAATACCAGGTATATATTTATTAAAACCTGTTTAAAAAACCCATGAGGACTGTCTAACATTGCATGTTCAAATTTTGAGTGTATTCTATTTATGACGATTTTAGGCAGTGTGACGTAAGCAGTGACGTAGTTTTTGTTACAGACAAAAACCGGAAGCGAATCTCCATTATTAATAGACTAGTACAAAATAAAAACACGCCTTCCGGGCGATGTAAAAATAGATTTTTGAAACATATTGCCTGAGAGGTGGGAGTAAAAAATTCAATGTCAGCGAGTTTGTACACTAAGTAAGTAAAATCATCAAATTCATTAAAGGATTAAAAATAAAACAATTTGAAATGTAAACTTTAAATATGTATCCATGTGTTGGAATATTTTTAATATAGACGGTGTGCTAAAATTCCCCACCTAAATTTATAGACTAGGCGAGGTCGCGTGGTTTATTCCTCCGCCAATCAACAGCCATAATGCGTGGCTGATTCACTACTTAAACACTGATACTTTCATAGTCCACGTGCAAACCATTGACGAAGGAACTTACAATACTGAAGATTCTTTACCAAATGATTACCAAGGATTTCCGCTGAACAAGCGCTCTTGCTTGAAGGATAAAGGATAGCCCTTGAAATTATAACACCCTGCAGCACCACCTGGTGAGGATGATGACGATTATGATGATGAGGAGGAGGATGATATATATATATATATATATATATATATATATATATATATATATATATATATATATATATGTATGTTGAGTAGCAGTTTTATTTAATGCAGACTATTAAACAGAATAGACATCTCCTATCTGAAGTTTTTTTCTCTCGATTATTTCGACGTTCCGGGACAATTTTTTAACATCAGGGTGGAATTTCTTAATAAGTACACCAAATTTCAACGATATTTCTTTAGCTAGACGGGCGGTCGGAGAGCCCCTCTACGATCAATCGGCTGGTCACATCAAGCTCTAGCACATATATGATTAGCCCAACCCTATTGCCCTTATCGCAGCCCAACCCTTTTTATTAAAGATGTGGTATAATGCGGTGACTGGGGGTCTTAATGTCCTGGGTATCACGTTAAACTGCATCTAGTGGTGAAATTCCAATTCTGGATCTTTAGGGAGGGTATATTAAACCTGATGATCCATTTTTGGTGAAAATTAAATAGGTTATCTATCTATACTTTTCTACTACACACACACACACTGACACACACACACACACACACACACACATATATATATATATATATATATATATATATATATATATATATATAGTTTAAATGTTGTGTATTTTGTCAGCAAGTTATTTTTCAGGCATGTGCTATTGAATAACACGGAGTACTCCAACAAATGAAGAAAGAGTACTCCGTGTTATTCAATAGCACATGCCTGAAAAATATATAATAATATATATATATATATATATATATATATATATATATATAGTAAGTAAGTAAGTAAAGTCGTCGGGGTGACCTAAAGTTGGTATCAGCCAATCAGCTTGGGAGACTATCTCCTTTTCACCAAGACCAAGGAGATTGATTTTGGGTCTGAGGTGGAAGGCCACACCTACCATCAACTCCTTACTTTACCGTCCAGATCTCTTTGGTACTCATACGCTGAGTTGGTGAGGGCTGGTATCAACTAGGAATTAGGATATATATATATATCAATGTAGTTCACAATCAATGTAAACAGATAATACATCTGTCATAATACATCTATCTATTTATCTCTACGTCGGTTCATATCTATCTATCTATCTGTCTCTTTCTGTTCATATCTTTCTATCTATCTCTACGTCGGTTCATATCTATCTATCTATCTATCTGTGTCTGTTCATATCTATCTATCTATTTATCTATCTACTGTGTCTGTTCATATCTTTCTATCTATCTATCTATCTATCTATCTATCTATCTGTCTCTTTCTGTTCATATATATCTATTTATCTCTACGTCGGTTCATATCTATCTATCTATCTATCTATCTATCTATCAGTGTCTGTTCATATCTATCTATCTATCTATCTATCTATCTATCTCAGCATGTATCTTTCTGTTCATATCTACCTACTATGTCTGCTTATATCTATCTATCAATCTATTTCATTTCGTTCATATCTATCTATTTCATATCTATCTATTTTATTATGTTCATATATATCTATCTATCTATCTTATTATGTTCTTATCTATCTATCTGAAAAGTCAGGATCAGAGTGGACCTGGGAGTAATGGCAAATATGGGGTTCGGACTGGAGCCTCACCATTGGATTCAATTTAGTGTCATACTCCATGAGCTTCTTTTATGGGTTGTCTTGTAATTCAATTGGGTGAAGACATAACCGCTATCTCCTGTCGGTTATCACTTCCTTAATAGCCGTTAACTACGCCATCATTCTGAGAATTCTACCAGATTTGGAAATGGACAGAATGATATGGTGCCAAATTTGAATTCTAGGGTTGGGTAGAGGGTTGGGTAGAGGGTACCTGAGCAATTCTTTAATTGGCCTTTTATATGCCGAGTTCGCATCGTCTAAAATGGTTGCTAAATGTGGGATACAACCACTGAATAGAGATTAATTTGTGTGACGTTTGATTTAGAAGTACCTTTTCTATTTTCTTTTGTAGGACAATGAGGGAGACTTTCGAGATGAAATGCATGATAATCTAGTTTTTACAATCTTTGATATGTTTACTGAAGAGCTATTGCTATATAGTTCAATATGTAAAAAGTATGATAATCTTGATTTAAACTCTCTCTCTCTCTCTCTCTCTCTCTCTCTCTCTCTCTCTCTCTCTCTCTCTCTCTCTCTCTTTTTCTTTCTTTCCTTCTTTTCATTATATTCAATTGAAACAGATTAGCATTATCCCTTCACCCTCTTTTTCTACCTTTCCCTTCTCTCTTTCTTTCTATCTTATTATATTTTTTCTGTGTAGCATGTCCTTTTTCTTCCTTTTATTTCTTTAAAATAAAAACAGAATGGTCCATTATTTCAATGAGATGATGACACTCATAAAAAATAAGAATTCAGCAGATAAGCAACACCAGATAATGACTAGTCATTCATCGTTTGCATCGTCTAAAATGGTTGCTAAATGTGGGATACAACGACTGAATAGAGATTAATTTGTGTGACGTTTGATTTAGAATTAACTTTTCTATCTCTGTTTGTAGGACAATGAGGGAGACTGTGTCTCCAACCCAAAAGATGGACTAGTCATTCAAATGTAAAATATCTAATCGACTTTATAATACTATTTATGTATTATTTATAGTATATATATATATTATTTATATTATTTATAACACTATTTCTGTATTAGAGGTTACTATATAAGTATAAATGAGCTTAAGAAATGTATGAATTAAACTCATCAACGTACCACTGAATATGCACACACACACACACACACACACACACACACACACACACACATATATATATATATATATATATATATATATATATATATATTCGTGGAAAATGGACTCGTCTATTCGAGTTCAATTCCTAGACGAAGCTGTTGGCATTTCACATAGCGCTAATACCCTTGGGAAAGGTATGAATCCATATATATATATATACATGGTAATACACACACACACACACACACATATATATATATATATATATATATATATATATATGGTAATCCTATCATCAGATGAGTCCAATGGTTTAAGATTTCAACCATTGGACTCGTCTGATGATTGCATTACCATGAAACTTCAAGTTATGAGTGTAAATCCATAATATTACCATTGATTATCTATATAATTTATATATATATATATATATATATATATATAATTTCTATATATATATATATATATATATATATATATATATATATATATATATATATATACTATAGTAAGGGATTGTCACTGCTTCAGCTTTTACTGGAATAGTGTGCCAAACTGCAGTATTATTGGAAGAGTGCTCAATATAAACATTGAGCTGTTATATAATATAATAAAATAAATATATAAAGGTTTTACATATCTATTTATTTGATGACAAAGGAACAGTCACAACCATTTTGGTTTAATGCATGCGTAATTGCAAACAATCTTCAGGTATTTGAAACAATGTCACCTGAAGATTGTTTGCGCTTATGCATGCATGAAACAAATGGTTGTGACTGTTCCTTTGTCATCAAATAAATAGATATGTAAAACCTTTATACATTTATTTTATTATATATATATATATATATATATATATATATATATATATATATATATATATAATTCAGAGTTTTTCCGTCTAGACTGGTTGACTACGGAGGACGGTTCTGGGATCTATTGTTAGATCTGAGATATCCCCGAAAAACCCTAAAAAAATAATGAATACTTCGAATAAAGACCCCCCCCCCCCGATATGATATGAATGAGATTTGATTTGAGACGGAGGGTGGGTACACACACACGTATACATATTCGTGAGCAACTACACATACAAACCTCCACCGTGTTTACTGTAGGGCCACATCTACGCCCATGTTTGCATAAATCGGCTAAAAATGTATACAATTTTAATTATCTTTTTATATGTTCTATCTTGGGAAATGTAGGCTTTGGAAAATTCTTTACACACACACACACACACACACATATATATATATATATATATATATATATATATATATATATATATATATATATATATATATACAAGCTAAAGAGACGATTCTTCCAGGCTGTGGTTATATTCTTTACACACACACATACACATACACACACATACACACACGCACACACACAGATATATATATATACAAGCTAAAGAAACGATTCTTCCAGGCTGTAGTTATATCGGTACTGCTGTATGGCTGTACACTTGGGCCCTAACGAAGCGCCTTGAGAATAAGCTAGATGGGAGCTGCACAAGAATGCTGCGAGCGGTCGAATAATTCGTGGAAGCAGCACCCCACAAAAAAGCAACTGTACGGTCACATGCCCCCCCCCTATCTCACAAACCATACGAGTAAGACGGGCTAAACATGCAGGACACTGCTGGAGAAGCAAGGATGAGCTCGTAAGCGACGTTCTACTGTGGAGGCCAACACATGGACATGCTAACGTGGGCCGCCCAACCAGGACCTACATTGACCAACTGTGTAAGGATGCTGGATGCTGCGCGGAGGAGCTCCCAGAGTCGATGAATGATAGGGAGGGTTGGCGAGAAATCATCATGGATATCCGTGCAAATTGCGCGACATGATGATGTTGATGATAATGATATATATTATATATATATATATATATATATATATATATATATAAGAATATGCATGAGCGCGTGTGTAGCTATGTAGATATCAGTACACACACATCGCAAAAAGATATACAAATACAGGCATATATATATATATATATATATATATATATATATATATATATATATATATACCAGTATTAGAAATACTAGCAACAGAAAACACCCTCTGGGCGTTGTAAAAATTAATTTTGAAAGACATTGCCTGAGAGGGTGGGAGTTAAAAATTCAATGTCAAGGGTTTGTATCATAAATAAGACAAATCCTCACATTTATTAATGGAGTAAAAAAAAAACAATTTGAAATGAAAACTGAGCCCCGTCCCTCTCAAATAAAATGTTGCATGCATGTAATAATCAAACAATTATTTTGAATATTTTCCACATCAATTTTCCACAAAATCGTAGGTATTTATTTATTTGTAAACTTTTTAGTTAACTTCTTGTTACTATAAAAAAAAAGAAAGAACGAGAGTAAAAAAAACAATTTTTAAAATTGCTTACTCAAATTTTGGGTGTATATAGCATAAGAATATTGTGACGTAATCTGTAACGTAGAGCTATGACGTAGTTTTTGTTACAGACAGAAATAGAGACAATCTCCATTATTAATATACTAGCAAAATAAAAAACACCCTCAAAATACATTTTTGAAAGATATTGCTTGAGGTGGTGGAAGTTAAACATTAAATGTCGGAGAATTTGAACCATAAATCATGAAATCATCAAATTTATTAAAAGAGTAAAAAAAAAAAAAAGTCAAAAAACAATTTGAAATCGAAACTAAGTTCTATTAACTTTGAATATCTATTAAAATAAAACAAACTATATATAAATATATGATACTGGGGATGTATCTATTAAAACTTGTTAAAAAAACAATGAGGACTGTCTAATGTTGCATGCTCAAATTGTGAGTGTATTTATTCTATCTTATGACGATTTCGGATATAGAGACATAAGCAGTGGCGTAGTTTTTGTTACAGACAAAAACCGGAAGCGAATCTCCATTATAAATAGATAAGATAAGATGTAAGGAATGAATATATAAGGTTATAAATGTGTTTGCGTGACTATATAAAACACCAAATACACACATCGTGCTCACTAATACGCATATACACATGCACACTCAAACACACACACAAACACACGTATATATATATATGCCGTATCCTGCGATGATTCAACCCGTGTTTTAGGAAAATAATGGATCTGCGAGACTAACTTTTTCTTAATCTGGCGATGCCGGGTGACCGTTTCTAGTATGTTATAAAAATAACATTAAAACAAAGATATTGAGAAGGCAATAAAGATATATTGTTATAATCAATTTTATTGTGCATGTTTTCGTTTTATCTACGCAAATTCGAATTTGTATATACATTTCGTGATCTTTCGTATAATAAATGTGTCTAAAACGTTATCTCAGGCAAATTTTAAGTAGAACTCCAGCAACTAATTACCTATCAAATTATGGACATTGATCCACCTGTTTGAAATTCTTTCTTCACAACTCAAAATCTTAAAACATTAATTAGAAGCCAAATGAGAAAAATGAAGGATGAGTAAAAACAACTAACAAAAAATACGTTTTCTCTATATCCAGTAAGTATATGTTTGTACCTATTATCAATTCAATTTATTCCGTATATCATTAAAAAAATTACAGATAATGAGGAATATATATATGGATGAATTTAACTTAATTACAATTGTAAAACACCCGAGGAAAATAGAATTTCCAATGACTTCAAGGAACTTCACCAAAAGAGCTTCACTGACCAAGAGGATATCAAATCTTTTTTTAATCAATTTATGTATTTTTCTATAGAAGTAGTTCCAAAATCTTTCTTTCACGTATTTTAGACGCAACAAAAATGTTTTGGCGCATTTTGAATATAAATTCTAAATGATATCAAAACAAAATCAATGAATAAAATATTAATAAATCTTCTACAATGTCCCGCCCTGTCGCTGGGGCGTGAGAATGCACCGACTGCACCTCTGCAGAGGGGTAAGACTCCCCCAATGGGGCCACCTGTTGGCCGTGGGTGGCGACCCATGATGCTTAAGGATAGAGCCCAGGTGAATGAGCAGTTCATGACATGCAATACTCCACTTTGGCCCTATCTTGGGCTAGACGGGCGGTCGGAGAGGCCCCCTCCGATCAATCGGCTGGTCACGTCAAGCCCTAGCACCTATATGATTTTCCCAACCCTATTGCCCTTATGGCAAGCCCCAACCCCTTTTTATCATATGGGTACTAGAAGGCGGTGACTGAGGGTCTACATGTCCTGGGAATGACGTTAAACTCTATCTGATGGTGAGGTTCCAGTTTTGGAGGTTTGAGGAATGTGGAGCACCCCTTCATCACCATTGCTCCCTGGTCCACTCTGACCCGGAGTGGTAGTACCTGTTAGGGTCCCATCTATGGGTTAAATAGAAAAATGTATTTATAAAAAAAATTGTATTATCCATTAAGAATTGATTTATTTCAAAACTTTATCGGCATTAAATGACCCACTGAGGTTGATATGCCGTAAAATAAAACAAACCAAACAAACCAATCTACAATGTCGGTTTTGTATTAACTTGCAAAATAATAAAATAATAATGCATTCAGGTATATTGGATAATGTATTATTCAAATATCTTTCTGTGACCTATATAGTGACACGTGTTTTCGTATTTCAGGCGATATCGTATTTTGTATTTTAAGTATTACAGCGTCTGTTCATAAGACCGATCTTATGTCGGTGTCAATTGAGGATACTTTAGAATGTTCTCTTAACTCAATGCACAAACAAAATACTAAAACTTCCAAACGAATACTACAACCAACAATCCTCCTGAAGATGACCAGCGAAATGGTTAAAAGCGCTTGGATTACGATCTACAAAAATAAGTAGAAGATTTCAACGTCTATACCTGAAGATCACGAAGAAGAAATATTCCGTGATCTTTAACACAACTAGTAAAAGTGATAACTTGGTGCCAAAATACACAATTCATGTATATATAATCTGATGAGTATATATATACTTTGAAATAGATAAGACAAAAAATAACATATTTTTGTTTTTATTTTTATGTGCATTGTAATTGCTTTCAAATTATTAATATATTATAACATACTTAACAATGCTTCAAGCAAATTACCAAATATATATATATATATATATGTGTGTGTGTGTGTGTGTGTGTGTGTGTGTGTGTGTGTGTGTGTCTGTCTGTCTGTCTGTCTGGGTCTGTGTGTTTGTGTCAGTGTCTGTGTGATTAAAAGTGTGTGTGTCTGTCAGTCTGTCTATCTGTCTGTGTGCGTGTTTGTGAGCCTATCTGTCTGTCTATCTGTCTATCTGCTTGCCTGTGTGTGTGTGTGTGTGTGTGTGTGTGTGTGTGTGTGTGTGTGTGTGTTGAGGAACAAAAGTGGATAAAACAAAAAAATTCAATCAATTAATATTTCGATACTTAAATTGTTTGTGTTTCATCCACTTTTGTTCCTCAACTTTTAATCACATTTTGTCGGATTTCATTCACTCTGTTACTCCCCCCCCCATATATATATATATATATATATATATATATATATATATATATATATATATATATATATATATATATATTCTTTGGTGGGATACCAAGTTCTTTGGTATTAGGATGATTCTAAACTGGTCCTTTCCTCCAACCGTTGGGTGTTGCAAGGTTCAGGTCCGGTTTAAGAGCTCAATGTTTACTTTTTATAAACAGAGCAAAGTAATTTATAAACATAGCAAAGTAATACGTCAGAATAAAGAAAGTGATCTGAAGAAACTCGTAGGGCCTCAGATGCTCACGGTTGGAAATGAACCATAATCGCTGAATATCGGGTCTTTAAGCCTTTATATATATATATGTATATATATATATTACCTCTAAACTCTACCGGTGAGAAAAAATCCAGATAACTCATTTTTTCAAAATAAAAAATCCTAATATATATATATATATATATATATATATATATATATATATATATATAATCCAAAAGTCCAGAGAAGAAATCTTCCTTACGACACAAGGGTTTTATTTAAAAAAAACAAGTCGCGGTTTGAGAGCTCAATGTGTGCTCTTAATGCTAGAGTCACAGAGCAAATAACAGTAGTAAAGAAATAACAAAAGACTTAGAGATTTAGCATTATAGTATAATCTCAGGGAGCTTAGACAAATAGTCTAACTCTCCCGACTCACCAGATGCAAATGATGACATTTTTTATTACTTTAAAGGTATTTGAAAACAGATTTTAATTTTTTATATATTTTTTTAATTTTTTAAATTTATAGTTCTGTGATATGAATTCCAAATGAAATCCTTGATGTTGCAAAATCTAGACTCCCTGAAATAGACTATAATGCTAAATCTCTAAGTCTTTTGTTATTTCTTTACTTATGAATTTTAAGTTGTCTAATATGTGTCCTGGTTTGATGAAATACTTCTCTACACGTTCATATTGGGACCCTTTATCCAATAGATTTTTAGGAGTAGGGAAGCTCTAGAACTTATTTTACAAACCAAAATAGATTTCAAAAAGTTGCCATTTTTTTTTCGACCGGCCACACAAATTTAGAAAGTTTAAATCGACATAATTCCACCAATTTTCGGAATTGGAAGCTAAAATTTTGAAGATTGTCTAACTCTCAGATAGTCCGCACCTGAATCTAATGAGTTAGATATAACTACTAACAATTTCGCTTAGTAGCTGATCAAGGCAAGAATTCATTACTAGATATATCTATTTTGTTCAATATTTCACCTTAATAATAATAATAATAATAATAATAATAATATAATAATAATAATAAAGAAGAAAAAGAAGAAAAACAATAATAATAATAATAATAAAGAAGAAAAACAATTATATGGACGCTTCAAAATACAAATAGAAGAGGTTGCACATGAAAAGACTTGGACATGGTTAAGAAAGGGAAACCTCAAAAGAGAAACTGAATCACTTATAATTGCTGCACAAAATAATGCCATAAGGACGAACTATATCAAAGCGACGAAGCTGTTGGCATTTCACATAGCGCTTGGGAAAGGTATGAATCCAATTCTGCCTCCAGCTATGGGTAAATAGTAGGGCAGACTATGCTCTTTAACCTTGATTAGGCAACCAGTCTAGGAGAAGGAAAACTCTGAATTAAAACCTGTTAAACCCCGCTTAAGAAATTGACCTTGTACGGAGGGTTTGGTAAAATATATATATCAAAGCGTAAATTGATAAGACCCAACAAAATAGTAAATGTAGACTTTGCGATAATAGAGATGAGACTGTAAACCATATACACTGCGAAGTAGCAAACTAGCACAACGAGAATACAAAACTAGACACGACTGGGAATTATGCAAATAATTAAATTTTGACCATACTACAAAATGGTATATGCATAAACCAGAATTTGTTCTTGAGAACGAAACGCATAAAATTCTCTGGGACTTTGAAATAAAAACGGATCACCTAATCCCAGCAAGAAGACCAGAGCTAGTATTGATAAACAAAAAAGAAAGAACTTGTCAACTGGTGGATTTTGCAGTTCCAGCAGATCACAGGGTAAAGCTAAAGGAAAATGAAAAAATAGACAAATATCTGGACCTTGCCAGAGAACTGAAAAAGTTATGGAATATGAAAGTGAAAGTTATACCAATTGTAGTTGGTGCACTTGGAACAGTCCCAAAAGGGTTAGAAAAGGGTTTGGAAAGTTTGGGAATCAGAGGAAGAATTGAAACCATTCAGAACACTGCACTGCTGCAATCTGCCAGAATACTCAGAAGAGCCCTGGAGACCTGAGGAGACTTGCTGTCACTCAGACTCCAGTGAAAGACCATCAGCTAACACTGATGTGAAAACTCAAAAGGAATAATAATAATAATAATAATAATAATATGTAAAAAAAAACGTCGGGCGGTTTAATGTCAGTATCAGCCAGACAGCGATGCACTCTATCATTCATTGTCTACGAGAGGTCCTCCAGGCAGCATCGAGTATCCATGCAGAGCTGGTCAATGTAGGTCATTGCTGGGCGGCCCACGCTAACATATCCATGTCCTGGTTTCCACAGAAGAATATCGCTTTTGAGTTCGTCCTTGGTTCTCCAGCGGTGTCAAGCGTGAGATTGTCATCGATATCCTTGCTACATGATATATATACACACAGAGGGGGAACCAGATATCAGTGGCATAACCTCCCAGCCCAGTGAAATCTTCCGAAGCCTTCGGTTCGAGTAGGAGTGAACGGAGATGAAGCCCCATATCGACGCTGGCTCTGTATACATTGAATGTTATATTTGTACGAACGAGAAACACAAGAAAGCATTTCCCTGAGAGTCGGCCCAGTGCAACATTGCAGGAAATGTGTTAGGTAGGTCAATGTAGAAGATGCTAAACCCGCAGGTAATCTCAAAATGTGTGATAAACGTAGGGAAGATGAACAAACACCAAGCCGTAATCAATAAATTTCCGCTTATTTCTCTCTCTCTCTCTCTCTCTCGCTCTCTCTCTCTCTCTCTCTCTATATATATATATATATATATATATATATATATATAGAGAGAGAGAGAGAGAGAGAGAGATGGTTGCTCTCTATTATTATAATCTTCTATATATAATAATGGAGATTCGCTTCCGATTTTTGTCCGTAGCAAAAACTACGTCACTGTTTACGTCACTATACCCGAAATCGTCATAACATAGAATAAATACACTCAAAATTTGAGCATGCAGCATTAGACAGTCCTCATTGTTTTTTTAAAACAAGTTTTAATAGATACATCCCCAGTATCATATATTTATATATAGTTTGTTTTATTTTAATAGATATTCAAAGTTAATAGAACTTAGTTTCGATTTCAAATTGTTTTTTTACTTTTTGGGTTTTTTTTTTACTCTTTTAATAAATTTGATGATTTCATGATTTATGGTTCAAATTCTCCGACATTTAATGTTTAACTTCCACCTCCTCAAGCAATATCTTTCAAAAAATTATTTTTACATCGTTTTTTTTTTAAATTTTTCTAGTATATATAAAATAAAATCTGCAGACACCGTGTTTCGGCATTTTACGTCTTATCAATGTGGCTACACATGACTTCGACCAGAAGCGAACCCCGACTGACTTTACGTCTGTCCGATCCGTTAACCTCTAGGCCATTACCAGCTGCCGTTTATGTAGCGGTGTTTTAAGTTTTTTAATTACAGACATCTGTGTATATACTTTACGATCACCAAAGAGATCAAATCTGTAAACAGATGATCATTGCGTTATGCTGGCGGTGAAAGTTTATTAAAGTCGCTCCAAAAGAGCTCCACCGGGTTACGGGAGGATAGAACAAGTCATCCACAGACACATTCACAATATATATATAATATATATATATATATATATATATATACATATGCACGTGTGTGTGTGTGTGTGTGTGTGTGTGGTGGTGGTTGGTTGTGTGGTGTGGTGTGTGTGTGTGTTGTGTGTGTGTGTGTGTGTGTGTTAGTTAAGTGTTTGTCTGTATGTCTATGTATATGCAAATATTTATGAAGAAAAATAACATTTGATAACTGAAAACTAATCCTGCACATTCATAAAACTATGGCATTCATTCGTATATATATATATACTAGCAAATATATGCAACCTCCGTAGGGTGCAAGTATTTAAGTTTTAATGTAATGAAATATTATATTAAATTTAAAAGGCTAATGAAATTTAATATGAATGCAGATAAAAAGATTTAAAACAGAGGGAGGTATAATCGAAAAATAGAACAACGAAAACTTACTCTATATCACCCCTGTCTTTCATTGCTAAATTTTCCTGATTTAACTATTTAGTTAAATTAGGAAGTAAATAATAAAATTACAGTCATTTCGTATTGTTAATGGATTTCTTTTAAGATTTATCCCCAAGAGTTTTTGCTCATATTCATTAAGATAAAACCAAACAATAAGAAATAAATAATACTAAGCACACATTTATTAAAATCAAATTTGTAATATCAATATGCAAATTAGCCTTCCTGTTCACGCTGTAAACCACTATTTTGTTGTATATATAAATACAATTGCATGTTATTGGTATTCAGATAAGGCCAACAGTATTAATAATGTAAAACAATTTTATTAATAATTGAGGTTTAAATAAAAATAAAATCAGGGAGAATGTGATGTAAATAACTAAAGGAATTATAACTTGAGTAGTGTTATAGTTTCGGTTACAGACAGAAAAACACACAATCTCCATTATAATAAGATATTGCTAACATGTAATGTATAATGCGTTCAAACATATTCACACATATACACATATATACACACACACTCACTCATGCAGAAACCCAACAACTTATTTATTTTTTCTCTCACACATGGAAAGATATACGCTCTCTCTCTCTCTCTCTCTCTCTCTCTCTCTCTCTCACACACACACACACACACACACACACATATGTATATATATATATATGATCTCACCCGCTCATACATACAAACACACATTTACTCATACGAAACTCATCCATGTATTTCTCTCTCTCTCTCTCTCTCTCTCTCTCTCTCTCTCTCTCTCTCTCTCTCTCTTTTCTTTCACTCTTTCTGTCTTTGTCTGCCTGTCTCTGCCATTCTCATGTACTTGTGGGAATATATACGCACTCCGATTAACACACACACACAAACACCGACGTATATATATGTATGTGCGTGTATAAATATACATATTCTATATATATATATTCTCATACGTATATATATTATATATATATATTCATATTATTATTATCCATTAGAATAAATAACTGTGTTATTTATCATCTATTTTATTTCAGGGATATAATATTCTATTATATTCCCAAAATAATTCAAAATAATTTTCAAGTGTCAAAGTTAATTAAATAAAAATGAAAATTTCCTTTTTCTATTTTTATTCAAAAACTGTTCAATATTTAGAATAGTAACAAACACACCACCCATTCCTATATATATATATATATATATATATATAATATATATATATATATATATAATATATATAAAACCACAGACGCCCATCCGTTATATATATATATATATATTATATATATATATTATATATATATGAGGAAAAAAAGGAAATAAAGAAAAGAAAATGTAGATGGATGAAAATGAATTTATCGACATCACTTTTAATCGATATCACTTACACATGTGTTCGGTCTGTTTATCAAAATGTATACGGATTTACGTTTATTATTATTAAAATAATCAGATGGAGTTGAAATGATGATGATAATAATAATAGGAAAAATGCATAAAATGTTCCGTACACAGATTTTGCCGACCTTCATCAGAGTATAATTTTATTTTTTTATTTTTTATTTTTTTATTATTTTTATTTTATTTTGATAAACAGACCGAAACACATGTGTAAGTGATATCGATTAAAAGTGATATCGATACATTTTTTCCTCATATTGTCGGATTCATTTCCCATTCTCACATAATATATATATATATATATAATATATATATATAATATATAGAGAAAGAGAGAGAGAGAGAGAGAGAGAGAAGAGAGAGAGAGAGTAAACTACAGACACGTGTTTCGAGGTATCACCTCTCATATTATATATATATATATTATATATCATCCTCAGACAACCCATTCTCTCATTCATATATATTATATATATTAAAGAAATTGATACAATAGAAACCTACCGAGTTTTCACCGTTAGGATCATCCGGGTTAAATCCACTGAATTAATCGAGTTACCGATTAATTGCAGCCGATCACTCGAGTAGGTTTTTATTGTATCCATTTCTTTAATAAATTTGCTCTACTTTGTATTGAGCACTTTGTATTTTTTATCACGGACTTAACCCCTGGATTCTGTGCACCTCCAACGATCGTGCCCATATTCACGGTAAGCCACCCTTTATCTATATATATATATATAATATAATATATATATATATATTCTAATCTGCTAAACAGACGGGTCACGGCTAATGCCAAACGGTGAAATTAATGTTTCCCCCCACAGTGCTCAACCATGGGAGTGGGAAGCATATATATCAGCCATCCACAGACACGTGGTTCGAAGTTTACTTCTCATCAGTGGGCTCTGACTTTTTAACAGCTACCTCTAGCCGGGATCGAAACCCGACAGGAATTTTCGTCTGCCAAGTTGCGGCTATCACGACCGTCAGTCTAGGTTGACAATAATTGCTACATACTTTACGGCGTATGTTTTTACAACACCAAAGAACT
>CM042181.1:41675256-41678975 GCA_023376005.1 Doryteuthis pealeii | reverse complement strand
GGTTGCTCATCTATTATTATAAATCTTCTATATATAATAATGGAGATTCGCTTCCGAATTTTTGTCCGTAGCAAAAACTAGTCAATGTTTAACGTCACTATACCCCGAAATCCGTCATAACATAGATAAATACACTCAAAATTTGAGCATGACAGCATTAGACAGTCCTCATTGTTTTTTTAAAACAGGTTTTAATAGATACATCCCCAGTATCATATATTTATGATATGTTTTGTTTTATTTTAATAGAAATATTCAAAGTTAATAGAACTTAGTTTTCGATTTCAAATTGTTTTTTTACTTTTGGGAGTTTTTTTTTTAACTCTTTTAATAAATTTGATAAATTTCATGATTTATGGTTCAAATTCTCCGACATTTAATGTTTAACTTCCACCTCCTCAAGCAATATCTTTTCAAAAAAATTATTTTTTACATCGTTTTTTTTAAATTTTTCTAGTATATATAATAATCTGCAGACACCGTGTTTCGGAGCATTTACGTCTTATCAAGTGGCTAACACATCGAACTTTCGACCAGAAGCGAACCCCGACTGACTTTAACGTCTGTCCGATCCGTTAACCTCTAGGCCATACCAGCTGCCGTTTATGTAGCGGTGTTTTAGTTTTTTAATTACAGACATCTGTGTATAGACTTTACGATCACCAAAGAGATCAAATCTGTAAACAGATGATCATTGCGTTAATGCTGGCGGTGAAAAGTTTTATTAAAGTCGCTCCAAAAGAGCTCCACCGGGTTACGGGAGGATAGAACAAGTCATCCACAGACACATTCACAATATATATATATATATATATATATATATATATATATATATACATATGCACGTGTGTGTGTGTGTGTGTGTGTGGTGGTGGTGGTGTGGTGTGGGTGTGTGTGGTGTGTGTGTGTGTGTGTGTGTGTGTGGTGTGTGTTTAGTTAAGTGTTTGTCTGTATGTCTATGTATATGCAAATATTTATGAAGGAAAAATAACATTTGATAACTGAAACTAATCCTGCACATTCATAAAACTATGGCATTCATTCGTATATATCATATATCTAGCAAAATATAGCACCTCCGTAGGGTGCAAGTATTTAAGTTTTAATGTAATGAATATTATATTAAATTTAAAAGGCTAATGAAATTTAATATGAATGCAGATAAAAAGATTTAAAACAGAGGGAGGTATAATCGAAAAATAGAACAACGAAAACTTACTCTATATCACCCCTGTCTTTCATTGCTAAATTTTCCTGATTTAACTATTTAGTTAAATTAGGAAGTAAATAATAAAATTACAGTCATTTCGTATTGTTAATGGATTTCTTTTAAGATTTATCCCAAGAGTTTTTTGCTCATATTCATTAAGATAAAAACCAAAACAATAAGAAATAAATAATACTAAGCACACATTTATTAAAATCAAATTTGTAATATCAATATGCAAATTAGCCTTCCTGTTCACGCTGTAAACCACTATTTTGTTGTATATATATTAATACAATTGCATGTTATTGGTATTCAGATAAGGCCAACAGTATTAATAATGTAAAACAATTTTATTAATAATTGAGGTTTAAATAAAAATAAATCAGGGAGAATTGTGATGTAAATAACTAAAGGAATTATAACTTGAGTAGTGTTATAGTTTCGGTTACAGACAGAAAAACACACAATCTCCATTATAATAAGATATTGCTAACATGTAGTATAATGCGTTAAAACATATTTCACACATATACACATATATACACACACACTCACTCATGCAGAAACCCAACAACTTATTTATTTTTCTCTCACACATGTGAAAGTATACGCCTCTCTCTCTCTCTCTCTCTCTCTCTCTCTCTCTCTCTCTCACTCACACACACACACACACACACACACACATATGTATATATATATATATGATCTCACCCGCTCATACATACAAACACACATTTACTCATACGGAAACTCATCATGTATTTACTCTCTCTCTCTCTCTCTCTCTCTCTCTTCTCTCTCTCTCTCTCTCTCTCTCTTTTCTTTCACTCTTTCTGTCTTTGTCTGCCTGTCTCTGCCATTCTCAATGTACTTGTGGGAATAATATCGCACTCCGATTAACACACACACACAAACACCGACGTATATATATGTATGTGCGTGTATAAATATACATATTCTATATATATATATTCTCATACGTATATATATATATATATATATATTCATATTATTATTTCCATTAGAATAAATAACTGTGTTATTTAATCATCTATTTTATTTCAGGGATATAATATTCTATTATATTCCCAAAATAATTCAAAATAATTTTCAAGTGTCAAAGTTAATTAAATAAAAATGAAATTCTTTTCTATTTTTATTTTCAAAACTGTTCAATATTTAGAATAGTAACAACACACCACCCATTCCCATTATATATATATATATATATATATATATATAATATATATATATATATAATATATATAAATAAAAATCCACAGACGCCCATTCCGTTTATATATATATATATATATATATATATATATATATATAATAGGAAAAAATGATAAAGAAAAGAAATGTAGATGGATGAAAATGAATTTTATCGACATCACTTTTATCGATATCACTTACACATGTGTTTCGGTCTGTTTAATCAAAATGTATACGGAATTTACGTTATTATTATTAAAATAATCAGATGAGTTGAATGATGATGATAATAATAATAGGAAAAATGCATAAATGTTCCGTACACAGATTTTGCCGACCTTCATCAGAGTATAATTTTTATTTTTTTATTTTTTATTTTTTTTTTTTATTTTTATTTATTTTGATAAACAGACCGAAACACATGTGTAAGTGATATCGATTAAAAGTGATATCGATACATTTTTTCCTCATATTGTCGGATTCATTTCCCATTCTCACATATATAATATATATATATATATATATATATATATATATAGAGAGAGAGAGAGAGAGAGAGAGAGAGAGAGAGAGAGAGAGTAAACTACAGACACGTGTTTCGAGGTATCACCTCTCATATATATATATATATTATATATCATACTCAGACACCCATTCTCTCATTCATATATATATATATATTAAAGAAATTGATACAATAGAAACCTTCCCGAGTTTCACCGTTAGGATCATCAGGGTTAAATCCACTGAATTAATCGAGTTACCAATTAATTGCAGCCGATCACTCGAGTAGGTTTTTATTGTATCCATTTCTTTAATAAATTTGCTCTGCTTTATATTGAGCACTTTGTATTTGTTTTATCACGGACTTAACCCCTGGATTCTGTGCAACTCCAACGATCGTGCCCATATTCACCGGTAAGCCACCCTTTATCTATATATATATATATATATATATATATATATATATTCTAATCTGTAAACTGACGGGTCACGGCTAATGCCAAACGGTGAAATTAATGTCCCCCCACAGTGCTCAACCATGGGAGTGGGAAGCATATATATCAGTCATCCACAGACACGTGGTTCGAAGTTTACTTCTCATCAGTGGGGCTCGACTTTTTAACAGCTACTTCTAGCCGGGATCGAAACCCGACAGAATTTTCGTCTGCCAAGTTGCGGCTATCAGCGACCGTCAGTCTAAGGTTGACAATTAATTGCTACATACTTTACGGCGGTATGTTTTTACAATCACCAAAGAACTCTAATCTTTAAACAGACGGGTCACTACTAA
>CM042181.1:41665256-41670256 GCA_023376005.1 Doryteuthis pealeii | reverse complement strand
TTACATAGGGATTTTAATGGGACAAGGATCATGATTCAGTAATAATTGATCTGCGAGACTAAATTTTTGTCTCTTCCCTCTACCTTGGTGACGCCAGGTAGCCGCTCCTAGTATATATATATATATATATATATATATATATATATATATATATCATGGACTCTCTCCTCGATTTTCGTCGCATTAGGGTTCACACACACAATGAACACCCACACAGTGATTTGTTTATAATGGTGAAGGCTTGTGTTGGACCATCCACACTTTTTGGCACAGTCGATAGGAAAGAATTGGTGCATCAAGGGTTGCCACAAACTCAATCAACGACCGACCTCAGGAATTTTGAATTCAGAGTTATCCCTCTCCTAGACTGGTTACCTACCCAAGGCTGAAGAGCCCAGTTTGCCCTACTATTTAACCCATAGCTGGAGGGAATTTTGAATTCAGAGTTCTTCTTCTCATATATATATATATATATATATATATATATATATATGTGTGTGTGTGTGTGTGTGTGTGTGTGTGTGTGTGTGTGTTGTTCTGGTTCCAACGGGAGAAAATGTAATATTTTATAATAAAAAAAAGAAGAAGGTCCGTAAAATGTATCGTTCTCAGAAAAAATGTTTTATTCTTTTTATTTCACATACGCGACACGTGTTTCAGATATTCTGGTATCTTCTTCAGGCTTTGATCAATACATATATTGATATACATATATATATATATATATATATACATATGCACATATATATATATATATACATAGGTTGTGCGTGTTTCAGTAATTTTTCTGTTATGGTTGTTTAATAACGGTTGAACGCTACGTTATTCTTTTCAATATTTGCGTGTGATTTGCGCGTGACCTGCATATGACCTGCGCGCAAAAATTGGGAAAAATGATGATGTAACGTTCCACAATCTTTGCGCGTATATATATATATATATATATATATATATATATATATATATATATATATATATATATATAAAGGACTCGCATCTATTTAGGTTTATAAGTGTCAACTTATAACTCAGAAAAGAGATGTAATTGAGCGTTAAAACCACACATACACTTTAATATGTTTATAATAAGGAAAAGTATAAAATCTAGATTTTGATTAATAGTGATTAAATGGTATAATTCAATAATCAAAAATCAATCTATTTGTTGAAATTCACAGTTCTTCATAATTGAGTACAAACTGAATTAAACCATGCATATTATTTTAATTATTCGCACTATTGTCCTCATCTTCATTATTATCTGTTCATCGTTTCGGCCGATGTGCCCTCCGGCCTTCCTTAGATATTTCTTGTCGGACTCGGAAACTTTCTCGGACTCGGGAACCTTCTTTTCGAATTCGGGAACCTTCTTGTCGTAATCGGGAGCCATCACGGTACTCTCAACCCAACCCATCATTCCGCCAAACATAGCTGGGGTACAATGGAACACATAGTGTAGTGGATAAAGGAGTTAGGTTAAGACAGTTCTAAGTGACAGTTATCTCTAGACTGCAAGTTCAATCCTGGTCAGGGGCAGCAGTAACATAAAATAATAATTAACACAGCTTTACACCTTTTCCCTCAGCTATGGTTAGCGGAATAAGAACAGGATAACCCGTGGACAGAATAAAGGGTTAGGGTCAAAGTTCCGTTATGGCTCCCGATTACGACAAGAAGGTTCCCGAGTCTGAGATACTTCCCGAGTCCGATAAGAAATACCTGAAGAAGGCCGGAGGATACATCGGCCGAAATGATGTATAGATAATAATGAAGATGAGGACAATAGTCCGAATAATCCAAATAATACTAATTATCAAGCCTCGTCAAAAAATTCCGAGAATTAAACTATTCATGAACGAATAATTTTCATTTAAATTAATAAATAAATATTCACAAAATAACATTCACGATTGAAAAAAATTACCAAAAATCAGGGAATTATTAGATTTTAATGAAATGTTCAGTATTGATTTATCAGTGTATGGATTTTATAATGCATCAGTTATTTTATTTCAAAACTTTAATTAGGTATTTTTGCTATAATAAGTTAATATATAAAATTAATTTAAAATATGAGCATCATGATGTTAAGTTTAAAATGTCATATTATTAGATTCTAAAAAATATATTTTAATAACTACTTTACTTTAGTATCAATTACCCATATTTTTGGGTCGAAAACTGCATTAGAAATTTAGTGCCCCTACCCCATTTAAACGGAACAAATATTGATGTATATTATTTTCTTTTATAAGAATTAGATAATTATCGAATTGAATAAAAAAAAATCACTTTAAAATTTTTAGTTTTTACTTTCATTTTATTTTCCGATTTTCCGAACTTATTTACTACCAAAGCATATTCATTAAAATAAACAATTTTCTTCTATTCACACCTTCGATCTTTGTCTTTTTATTTATACTGTAATTATTTTAAAACGTATATAACCTCATGGATATTTTGCACCCAAAAAATAAGGGGGGGTCAAAAATTAGAAAGTTTTGAAATCAAATAACTGATGCATTATAAAATTAATTAATGAGAGACAGAGACAGAGACAGAGAGACAGAGAGACAATGTGTGTGATAGAAGTCCACACTCTCTCTCTCTCTCTCTCTCTCTCTCTCTCTCTCTCTCTCTCTCTCACACACACACAACACACACACACACACACACACACTCTCTCTCTCTCTCTCTCTCTCTCACACACACACACACACACACACACTCTCTCTCTCTCTCTCTCTCTCTCTCTCTCTCTCTCTCTCTCTCTCTCTCTCTCTCTCTCTCTCAACACTGAAAATTTCATTGAAATCGGACAATTCCCTGATTTTGGTTTGTTTTTTTTTTTTTTTCAAAAAAATTGTTTTGTAAAAGCACGGATTTTTTTACAAATTGGTTATACCTAGCATAAAATAATCCGACATGGGTTGACATGCCGTAAAAAAACAACCAGCCAACCAACCTATCTACACTCTGGTTCATGGCTGATATTCGGCTTTAGTTGATACTATGATCATTGTTAATACAGCTATCGTTTGTGTCAGAGCATCCGTCAATATTTAGATGTCAGTTTCTTTATAATATCACGTTGCCCCCCCCCACACACACACACACCCGCGCTCTCTGTCTTCTCGCATCTCTTCTCGTTCGGTGTATTCGTAGGCTGTTCCGATATTTGTTAGTTAGTTTTGTTTTGTTTGTTTGTTTGTTTGTTTTCTTAATACAGGCGGCATTGTTTTGCCGCCAAACAATGTCTGTCTCAGCATTTGATAGCCAAGCCAGACCGGCAGCTTTAAGCAGCCCACGTTTTTAGAGAGACGCGCCACTGGCGTCGATTTCACATTCTAAATCCTCAACTTACAGCCGTGAAACTCGCGTCACAACTTTTATCCAGAACTTTCTAGTCTTATTGCTCAGTGTATACAATCAGACAGATTCTCTCTCTCTCTCTCTCTCTCTCTCTCTCTCTCTCTCTCTCTCTCTCTCTCTCTCTCTCTGACACACACATTCTCTCTCTCACACACACACTCTCTCTCTCTCACTCTCTCTCTCTCTCTCTCTCTCTCTCTCTCTGACACACACACTCTCTCTCTCACACATACACTCTCTCTCTCACACATACACACTCTCTCTCTCTCTCTCTCTCTCTCTCTCTCTCTCTGACACACACACTCTCTTGCTCTCTCTCTCACACATACTGACACACACTCTCTCTCTCTCTTTCTCTCTCTCTCTCACACACACATACTCTCTCTCTCTCTCTCTCTCTCTCTCTCTCTCTCTCTCTGACACACACTACACACACTCTCTCTCTCTCTCTCCCACACACACACACCGCGCACACACACACACTCTCTCTCTCTCTCTCTCTTTCTCTCATGGACTTCTATCACACACATTGTCTTCTGTCTCTCTCTCACACACACACACACACATTCTCTCTCTCATGGGCTTCTATCACACACACACTCTCTCTCTCTCTATTACTCACTCTCTCTCTCTCTCATGGGCTTCTATCACACTCTCTCTCTCTCTCTCTCTCTCTCTCTCTCTCTCTCTCTCTCATGGGCTTCTATCACACTCTCTCTCTCTCTCTCTCTCTCTCTCTCTCTCTCTCTCTCAAGCTTTGCTTAATTGTGCCACAAGCCCGGAAATATGGGGCACCCAGTGAGAATCAAACTCACTAATAATGGTCTGCTAATCTTCTTTGCTAACAATTACACAACATGAGATGCCCACCACGAACAGTAGTTAATTTTAAATTTAGCTTAGTCGCGGCACAAGGCCAAAAGTATTGAGTTCTGGGCATCACAGTGTGGAGCACCCCTTCATTGCCATTACTCCCAGGTCCACTCTAACTTGACGTGAAAATAACTGTTAGAGTACCATCTACAGGCCAACAACAGTCTGAAGTTGTATAACCATCAAATTAACGATCAGTCTAGCCAAAAGTCTCTTTCTTACAGGCGCATTTTTGAGGTGCGTGGTGTAATGGTTATATGCGAAGGAAACACGAGTTCAAATGCTAGACAATGCAAATTGAATTTCATTTTGTGCTAATACCTTAGGGAAACAGAACGTTCCTAACGACAATAGAATGCTAATATTTTTCTCATTCGTCTTTCCATATTTGAATTGGATACGATTTAGAAGATACAAAATCTCATATTGACTGTGACCGGATGAACGTTTGATATAAAAAAAAATCGTTTAACGTTGACAAGTACTTCAACTATAATTTAAAAAAATATAATCCACGTAACAGTTTCTTCTTCTTCTTCTTCTTCTTCTTCTTCTTCTTCTTCTTCTTCTATTATTATTATTATTATTATTATTATTATTATTATTATTATACATACACACATACACATATACATATATATATGTGTGTGTGTGTATGTGTTTATGTGTATAATAATGATAATAATTATAATAATAGATAATCGCAAAATACACGCGTACAATTGAATGCAATTAATCAATATCTCGATTAATTC
>CM042181.1:41637756-41660256 GCA_023376005.1 Doryteuthis pealeii | reverse complement strand
TTTATTTTTCCTTTCAACATACCGTCGGATTCGCTTCCATTTTCAACTTACACACACACACACACACACACACACACATATATATATATATATATATATATATAATAAATATTGGCATTTCAGTCTCGGAAGACTATAAAATAGTTTTGGTGCCCCTGAAGTTACAGTGCCTCCTGTGACTGTATAGACCAATGTATATATATGTGTATAATGAGAATGGACAACGTCTCCTTGAATTTTGCAATATGTTTTACATATCACAAAGAAATAAAGGTTTACATAATATATGGTCTGAATAATTTGTATACTGGTTTTAACAAAACCGAGTTTGATAAATAATTACTTGGTTTCATTGATCTTTAATTATTATTGGTCTATTTTGTGACGTATTTAAATCAATTGTATGAATTATTCTTTATACAGAAACCAATTATAATATAATCAAAATAAGTTTAATCTTTTATATGTGTTCTTATTTAATTTCGTTAGTCTTTCTAATTTTATGTATTGTATTACATTAAAACTTGAATACTTACAACCGGGGGGCGCATATTCTTGCTAGTTATTGTAATGGTGATAACGAAACAGTTTGTCTGTAACCGAAATTACGTAACGAATGTAGGGAGCCGTGGTTGTTTGGTGAGTGTTTAGTTGAAAGGAGTTGAAGAAGATCCGAGTTATATGTCCCCACAATTTAAACGTATAAGACTACTGAAATGAAGTTTCCGTAGAAAACAAAAGAAGAAGACAACATTGATAAAGGAAACAAACTTTATATACATTAATTTACAATTGGGATATTCAATTGTTCTTTTAGTGGTGTTGCAGACTGTGTGTGTCTGTACGTAGTTGTGTGTAACAAGTGTGACATGTATTGTTTATATCTGTCTGTACTTTGTAGCAGCTTTGTCTGTGATTGAAACTTGTGATTGAAATTTGTTGTTGAGCGAGAGTGTGAGAAAATAAATAACGAAAAAATAAACGGACCTGTTGAGTCTTATTTTATGTTTTCGGGCAGCGACTTCTCCCCATTGTGTCGAGTTGGGAGCATCAGCTGATGCTCCAAACTCTGTCGAGTCGAGAAGAGCGTAAGCTCCCACTCTCTCTGGTCTTTCAGCTAAAAGGGTATTTTTATCATTCTCTTTTGTTATTGTCTACGTGATCATTAAGCTAAAATATTCATCAAATATCAGGTGATTTGCAATGATGCAATATCGAATGATTTTGGTACATTCCGATGCGTACATATTTTCCCATGGAATTTAAACCATTGTTTCTATTGTTTCTAAAATATTTCTAAACTAATATTCATTCGATTCTCTTTTGTTTACCTAATTCTAAACTCATGACATACCATTGTAAAACTAGTTATTTAAGAAAACTGAATTATTTTAATTTGGTCAATTCCACATGCCGTAAAAATATAGGGGTCAATCCCTATACGAATCATATGAATGCTCTTATATACAAATAACTAATATCAAAATAAGCGTAATCTTTTTATATGTGTTCTTATTTAATTTCATTTAACTTTCTAATTTAATATATTTCGTTACATTACATTAAAACTGAAATACTTACTGCTGAAGGGTGCATATTCTTGCTAGTATTAATAATCAACAGTCTCTCCAATAGGTCTGTGCTTATATGCGTTCTTATTTAATTTCATGTGTATTTCTAATTTGATGTGGTTTGGTGGTTGGTTGCTAAAGATATCCTAATGCCAGTGTAAAGAAAAATAAAGTAACTATGGTGTTGTTTGTTTACGTTTGATTAAATCTTAATATTTCGAGATAAAAATCTCTTCGTCAGAAGATTTCTGAAAGTCTGAAGTTGTTGCTAGGAATCGTTCATTCTGTTTTGTGTCTTATATTTTCCATAATTTTATATATTTAATTAGATTAAAACTTAAATACTTACGCCCGGTGGGTGCATATTCTTTTTTAGTATTAATAATCAACAGTCTCTCCAATAGGTCTATGCTTATATGTGTTCTTATTTAATTTCATTTAAGTTTCTAATTTAATATATTTCATTACATTACATTAAAACTTAAAGGCATATTCTTTTTAGTATTAATAATCAACGGTCTCTCCAGTAGGTCTGTGCATACATGTGTTCTTTTTTTAATTTCATTTAAGTTTCTAATTTAATATATTTCATTACATTACATTAAAACTTAAATGCATATTCTTTTTTAGTATTAATAATCAACGGTCTCTCTCCAATAGGTCTGTGCTTATATGTGTTCTTATTTAATTTCATTTAAGTTTCTAATTTAATATATTTCATTACATTACATTAAAACTTAAATGCATATTCTTTTTAGTATTAATAATAAACGGTCTCTCCAATAGGTCTGTGCTTATATGTGTTCTTATTTAATTTCATTTAAGTTTCTAATTTAATATATTTCATTACATTACATTAAAACTTAAATACATATTATTTTTAGTATTAATAATCAACAGTCTATCCAATATTTTTTACAGAAACCAATTATAATATAATCAAAATAAGTTTAATCTTCTTATATGTGTTCTTATTTAATTTCGTTAGTCTTTCTAATTTTATATATTCTATTACATTAAAACTTAAATACTTACGCCCGGAGGGTGCATATTCTTTTTTAGTATTAATAATCAACGGTCTCTCCAGTAGGTGTATGTTCCGAACTGAATTTGCCACTAAGCCATCTCCCCGTTGCTTACTTTGCATTTTCCTGAAATGACACAAAAATAGAAATAATTGCGCGAAGATAAATGGAATTTGAGAAATCGTTTTCCCGCATTTTTTTATTCTTTTTTTTTTTTTCATTTGATTTTTTTTAAAAATGTTTTCTCTTTTTTATGCGTTTTCTCTTTCTTTTCTTTTTCTTCTTTTTATTTCTTCGAATTATTGCTTGAACATTAGCGTAATAAAATCAGCTTACCGGCTAAGCTGGGATTAGTGCCGGCTTATCCACCCGGAAAAAGGAGGAGAAATAAAAATAGAAAAAAGAAAACAAAAATAAATGAATAAATAAAAATAAAGTTGCAAAGGAAAGGAAGTAGATGGTGAGGAAAATGATTTTTGGAAAAACATTGAATATTTGATTTGGTGGAACATCGTCTATAATAATAATAATAATAATAATAATATAATAATAATAATAATAATAATAACTAGAAAAAATAGACAAATATCTGGACCTTGCCAGAGAACTAAAAAAGTTATGGAATATGAAAGTGAAGGTGATACCAATTGTAGTTGGTGCACTTGGAACAGTCCCAAAAAGATTGGAAAAGGGTATGGAATGTTTGGAAATCAGAGTAAGGGTTGAAACCATTCAGAACACTGCACTGCTGCAATCTGCCAGAATACTCAGAAGAGTCCTGGAGACCTGAGGAGACTTGCTGTCACTCAGACTCCAGTGAAAGACCATCAGCTAATGCTGATGTGAAAACTCAAAAGGAGCAAATAATAATAATAATAACTACAACATTATTAAGATCGGCTAGAATACTCAGAAGAGTCCTGGATACCCGAGGAAACTTGCTGTCACTCAGCCACCAATGAACCACCGGCTACGGAAGGTGGGAAGATGATCTTCATAAATAATAATAATAATAATAATAATAATAATAAATAAAAGCTATGAGGGTAAAAGTGATACCAATTGTAGTTGGTGCTCTTGGAACGGTCCCCAAAAAACTTGGAAAAAAGACTGTAGGAACTGAAAATCAGAGGAAGAATTAAGACCATCTAGACAACAGCAATGCTGAAATTGGCTAGAATACTCAGAAGAGTCCTGGAAGTCTGGAAAGATTTGCTGTCACTCAGACTCCAGTGGAAGACCACCCGCTTACGCTGGTGGGAAAACTAATAATAATAATAATAATAATAATAATAATAATAATAATAAAAAGGGATTTCAAAAAATACCACAACAAGAATACAAGAAACACTCTCGACTGGGTGGGAATGTTTAACCACTGGGAATTGAGCAAATTTTATTTTATTTTAGAAGATAAAATTTTATTCTATATAAAATGAAATAAAATAAAATAAAATAATAGGAAAATAAAATAAATTAAGGTAGATAGGTCAAACTAATAAATAAATGAACTGGGGGGGGCATTTAGCTAAAATCTGGAATAGATTGATTTAACAGAAATTCATGACAAATTACTGACAAGTTGTCAAATATCTTACAGCTGAGCAGACAGAACAATATAAACAAAAAAATCTGTTTTCAAATGCCTTAAAAGTTATAAAGAATTCGTCATTCGCATCTGATGAGCTGGGAGAATTAGACACTTTGTCTAAGCTCCCCGAAATAGGCTATAATGCAAAATCTCTAAGTCTTTTGTTATTTCTTTACTTTTATATATATATATATATATATATATATATACTAGCTAACATGTGACCCGTCGGGTCACCCATTCAGCTCTCCGTAGATAACAGGGATTAGGTAGGCATTGCCAAAGATGATGTCAAATCCGTATTTTACCAAAAAACATTACGCAATCCACACACCCCTACGATTGAAAAGAATACAAAAAAAAATTTCAATAACTACTTTAGTTTATTATTGCTATATGTAGAAAACTATATTGAAAACTTAGCCTATCATATTTTGAACAGAACAAATGCCGATGTATATGTTTTTATCTTACAAAATATTAGCCAATTAAATAATTATCGAAAAGAGTAAAAAAAAAAAAAAATTTCCAAAAAATATTTTCTTAGCTTTTATTTTACATTTAATTTTCTGATTTCCGGGCATTATCTGCCAGGATAATCCCCATAATTTCTTCTTCTATTCACACCTTCGGTATTTTGTCTTTTTATTTATACTATAATTAGTTTCGAAAGTATATAAGGGACTTTTCTCAGAATTGTGTCTTAAAAATGACAGCTGAAAAAACAACCTCAAAACAACATATTTTCATTATGTAATTATGGAAATTTTCGTGAAAATCGGACAATTAATTGATTTTTCATGGATTTTTTTAAAAAAGCCTCTTGTCATAGCTTGCATTTGTCTACGTTAAAATTCAATTGATTTAACCGCGCAAAAATGCAGACATTGTTTGTCGTTCATAATTTTCTTTATTTCCGTAAACTGGAAATTAAAAAAATATCAACAGGATTTTTAAAAAAATGTCCCTTCTTTCGAATGGACAAAGAATTTTAAAGATAATATTAACTTTTATGCAAGTTTCATCGTGTTAAATATAGGGGGTTGTTTCAGAGGGCAAATTAGTGGTACCTATTGTACATCGTAAATTTAGCTGCTACAAAATTTGTTTACGAGGTCTACCCCCCTCATATTTTATTTTATGAAATATTAAAAAATGAACCCACAAAAAACGATTTTTACTTTTTTTTCTATAAAGATAAGGGTTTGAATAATTTTATCAGAAAATTATTAACTGACTGTTTTACTTAATTTTCAAGATAACGGTGGGTAATTTCTCCCAAATCGGATCATGTGATACTTGAATTAACAGTTTTTCTTTGTAACAACTCTTTATGTTCATTATTTCTTTTTTGCAAGATTTTAAAATATAAAGTTAAAAAATATTTACGTTTCTCTGATCAATGTCTCCTCTAACTAATCACGTGACGTAATTTGATCGTAGCTACTGTACGATTGCGAAGACATCTTTTTAAATTAAAAATGACCTGACATTTGTTTTTTAGATATGAAAGAATATCTAAATCTTCAGATTTAGATATTCTGATATTCATATTTTTGTTTTTATTTTTTATACGCATTGTAATTGCCTTCAAATTATTAATATAGTATAATATATATATATATATATATATATATATATATATATATATATATATATATATATCAGAGCTGAATGAAAACTAGAATAAATTGATATCATATATTATTTTGTTATTATAGTCTGATTACTAAAAGTTTAATATATCAACAATGCGAAAGAAGATACTCTCATCGGATAAAGGATACAATCATTGGAGTAGGAAAGAATACAACATTCTGTTATCTTATCTGATAAGAGAGAGATAACGACCTGTTGAGTCTTATTTTATGTTTTCGGACAGGACTTCTCCCCATTGTGTCGAGTTGGGAGCATCAGCTGATGCTCCAACTCTGTCGAGTCGAGAAAGCGTAAGCTCCCACTCCTCTGGTCTTTCAGCTAAAAGGGTATTTTTATCATTCTCTTTTGTTATTGTCTACGTGATCATTAAGCTAAAATATTCATACAATATCAGGTGATTTGCAATGATGCAATATCGAATGATTTTGGTACATTCCGATGCGTACATATTTTTCCATGGAATTTAAACCATTGTTTCTATTGTTTCTAAAATATTTCTAAACTAATATTCATTCGATTCTCTTTTGTTTACCTAATTCTAAACTCATGACATCCATTGTAAAACTAGTTATTTAAGAAAACTGAATTATTTTAATTTGGTCAATTCCACATGCCGTAAAAATATAGGGGTCAATCCCTATACGAATCTATGAATGCTCTTATATACAAATAACTAATATCAAAATAAGCGTAATCTTTTTATATGTGTTCTTATTTAATTTCATTAACTTTCTAATTTAATATATTTCGTTACATTACATTAAAACTGAAATACTTACTGCTGAAGGGTGCATATTCTTGCTATGTATATAATCAACAGTCTCTCCAATAGGTCTGTGCTTATAGCGTTCTTATTCAATTTCATGTGTATTTCTAATTTGATGTGGTTTGGTGGTTGGTTGCTAAAGATATCCTAATGCCAGTGTAAAGAAAAATAAAGTAACTATGGTGTTGTTTGTTTACGTTGATTAAATCTTAATATTTCGAGATAAAAATCTCTTCGTCAGAAGATTTCTGAAAGTCTGAAGTTGTTGCTAGGAATCGTTCATTCTGTTTTGTGTCTTAATATTTTCCATAATTTTTATATATTTATTAGATTAAAACTTAAATACTTACGCCCGGTGGGTGCATATTCTTTTTTAGTATTAATAATCAACAGTCTCTCCATAGGTCTATGCTTATATGTGTTCTTATTTAATTTCATTTAAGTTTCTAATTTAATATATTTCATTACATTACATTTAAAACTTAAAGGTATTCTTTTTAGTATTAATAATCAACGGTCTCTCCATAGGTTGTGCATATGTGTTCTTTTTTATTTCATTTAAGTTTCTAATTTAATATATTTCATTACATTACATTAAAACTTAAATGCATATTCTTTTTAGTATTAATAATCAACGGTCTCTCCAATAGGTCTGTGCTTATATGTGTTCTTATTTAATTTCATTTAAGTTTCTAATTTAATATATTCATTACATTACATTAAAACTTAAATGCATATTCTTTTTAGTATTAATATATAAAGGTCTCTCCAATAGGTCTGTGCTTATATGGTTCTTATTTAATTTCATTTAAGTTTCTAATTTAATATATTTCATTACATTACATTAAAACTTAAATACATATTATTTTTAGTATTAATAATCAACAGTCTATCCAATATTTTTTTACCAGAAACCAATTATAATATATAATCAAAATAAGTTTAATCTTCTTATATGTGTTCTTATTTAATTTCTAGTCTTCTAATTTTATATATTCTATTACATTAAACTTAAATACTTACGCCCGGAGGGTGCATATTCTTTTTAGTATTAATAATCAAACGGTCTCTCCAGTAGGTGTTGTTCCGAACTGAATTTGCCACTAAGCCATCTCCCCGTTGCTTACTTTGCATTTTCCTGAAATGACACAAAAATAGAAATAATTGCGCGAAGATAAATGGAATTTGAGAATCGTTTCCCGCATTTTTTATTCTTTTTTTTTTTTTTATTTTTTTTTTTAAATGTTTTCTCTTTTTTATGCGTTTCTCTTTCTTTTCTTTTTCTTCTTTTTATTTCTTCGAATTATTGCTTGAACATTAGCGTAATAAAATCAGCTTACCGGCTAAGCTGGATTAGTGCCGGCTTATCCACCCGAAAAAGGAGGAGAAATAAAAATAGAAAAAGAAAACAAATAAATAATAAATATAAATAAAGTTGCAAAGGAAAGGAAGTAGATGGTGAGGAAAATGATTTTTGGAAAAACATTGAATATTTGATTTGGTGGAACATCGTCTATAAATAATAATAAAATAATAATAATAATAAAATAATAATAATAATAACTAGAAAAAATAGACAAATATCTGGACCTTGCCAGAGAACTAAAAAAGTTATGGAATATGAAAGTGAAGGTGATACCAATTGTAGTTGGTGCACTTGGAACAGTCCAAAAAGATTGGAAAAGGGTATGGAATGTTTGGAAATCAGAGTAAGGGTTGAAACCATTCAGAACACTGCACTGCTGCAATCTGCCAGAATACTCAGAAGAGTCCTGGAGACCTGAGGAGACTTGCTGTCACTCAGACTCCAGTGAAAGACATCAGCTAATGCTGATGTGAAAACTCAAAAGGACAAATAATAATAATAATAACTACAACATTATTAAGATCGGCTAGAATACTCAGAAGAGTCCTGGATACCCGAGGAAACTTGCTGTCACTCAGCCACAAATGAACCACCGGCTACGGAAGGTGGGAAGATGATCTTCATATAATAATAATAATAATAATAATAATAAATAATAATAATAATAAGCTATGAGGGTAAAAGTGATACCAATTGTAGTTGGTGCTCTTGGAACGGTCCCCAAAAACTTGGAAAAAAGACTGTAGGAACTGAAAATCAGAGGAAGAATTAAGACCATCTAGACAACAGCAATGCTGAAATTGGCTAGAATACTCAGAAGAGTCCTGGAAGTCTGGAAAGATTTGCTGTCACTCAGACTCCAGTGGAAGACCACCCGCTTACGCTGGTGGGAAAAACTAATAATAATAATAATAATAATAATAATAAATAATAATAAAAAGGGATTTCAAAAATACCACAACAAGAATACAAAACACTCTCGACTGGGTGGGAAGTTTAACCACTGGGAATTGAGCAAATTTTATTTTATTTTAGAAGATAAAATTTTATTCTATATAAAATGAAATAAAATAAAATAAAATAATAGGAAAATAAAATAAATTAAGGTAGATAGGTCAAACTAATAAATAAATGAACGGGGGGGGGGCATTTAGCTAAAATCTGGAATAGATTGATTTAACAGAAATTCATGACAAATTACTGACAAGTTGTCAATATCTTACAGCTGAGCAGACAGAACAATATAAACAAAAAAATCTGTTTTCAAATGCCTTAAAAGTTATAAAGAATTCGTCATTCGCATCTGATGAGCTGGGAGAATTAGACACTTTGTCTAAGCTCCCGAAATAGGCTATAATGCAAAATCTCTAAATCTTTTGTTATTTCTTTACTTTTATATATATATATATATATATATATATATCTAGCTAACATGTGACCCGTCGGGTCACCCATTCAGCTCTCCGTAGATAACAGGGATTAGGTAGGCATTGCCAAAGATGATGTCAAATCCGTATTTTACCAAAAAACATTACGCAATCCACACACCCCTACGATTGAAAAGAATACAAAAAAAAAATTTCAATAACTACTTTAGTTTTATATTGCTATATGTAGAAAACTATATTGAAAACTTAGCCTATCATATTTTGAACGAAACAAATGCCGATGTATATTTTTATCTTACAAAATATTAGCCAATTAAATAATTATCGAAAAGAGTAAAAAAAAAAAAAATTTCCAAAAAAATATTTTCTTAGTCTTTATTTTACATTTAATTTTCTGATTTCCGGGCATTTTCTCCAGGATAATCCCCATAATTTCTCTTCTATTCACACCTCGGTATTTTCTTTTTATTTATACTAAATTAGTTTCGAAAGTATATAGGGACTTTTCTCAGAATTGTGTCTTAAAAATACAGCTGAAAAAAACAACCAAACAACATATTTCATTATGTAATTATGGAAATTTTCGTGAAAATCGGACAATTAATTGATTTTTCATGGATTTTTTTTAAAAAAGCCTCTTGTCATAGCTTGCATTTGTCTACGTTAAAATTCAATTGATTTAACCGCGCAAAAATGCAGACATTGTTTGTCGTTCATAATTTTCTTTATTTCCGTAAACTGGAAATTAAAAAAATATCAACAGGATTTTTAAAAAAATGTCCCTTCTTTCGAATGGACAAAGAATTTTAAAGATAAATTAATTTTATGCAAGTTTCATCGTGTTAAATATAGGGGTTGTTTCAGAGGGCAAATTAGTGGTACCNATGTATATCATCTATTCCATCTATTATATCTATCTAAGTATATTGTAGGGACCGTGCTTGTTTGGTGTGTGTTAGTTGAGGAGTTGAAGAAATCCGAGTTATGGGCCCCATAATTTATATGTATAAGACTACGAAATGAAGTTTCATAGGTAACAAAGAAGAAGACAACATTGATAAAAGAAACAAACTTTATATACATTAATTTACAATTGGGATATTCAATTGTTCTTTTATGGTGTTGCAGACTTGTGTGTCTGTACATAGTTGTGTGTGACAAGTGTGACATATATTGTTTATATTTGTCTGTACATTGTAAGAGTTTTGTCTGTGATTGAAACTTGTGATTGAAATTTGTTGTTGTTGAGCGAGATAGAGAAAATTGGAAACGAAAATACGAGACCAACCAGATATATCATTTTTATGTCTTCGGCAGCGACTTCTCCCCATTGTTCGATGTTGGGGGAACTTTCGCTCTTACTGTCGAGTTAGGAGCATCAGCTCCAACTCTGTCGAGTCGGGAAGAGCGTAAGCTCCCACTCTCTCTGTTGTTTTTCTGCTCTATGGGCCTTTTTATGATTTTCCTTTTGTTATTGTCTACGTGATCATTAAGCTAAAATATTCATCAAATATCAGGTGATTTGCAATGATGCAATATCGAATGATTTTGTACATTCCGATGCGTACATATTTTCCCATGGAATTTAAACCATTGTTTCTATTGTTGTTAAAATATTTCTAAACTAATATATTGATTCTTTTTGTTTACCTAATTCTAAACCCATGACATACAATTGTAAAACTAGTTATTTAAGAAAACTGAATTATTTTAATTTGGTCAATTCCACATGCCGTAAAAATATAGGGGCCAATCCCTATAATATATAAAGGGCAGTTGGTGTGTATGTGTGTATGTATGTATGTATGTAGGAAACTAGAAAATAAAACAATTGATAACAATATAAATATACATACACATTCATAATCCAAGATTTTGCGTTTTGTGCAAAATAATTATGGGCGAGTGTATGTATGTCCGGGGGAAACTATGAAAATAAAACGATTAATGACAAGTAAATATATATACACATTAAATATCACCGGTTTTTGCTTTTTTTGTGCAAAAATTATGAAGATTTGTTTTATATTCGAAGATATTCAAAAATCTAAATCACATAAAAATAGCATTGAAATTGACTTAAAATTAACTAGCAAAAAAAAAAAATCTAAAAAAAAAGAAAAGAAAATTAAAACACCAGGTTACTCCTTTACACAGGCGACGCCGGGCAGCCACTGCCAGTACATATTTAAAGGGCAGTTGTATGTATGTATGTATGTATGTGTGTGTGTCCGAATAGGAAACTACGAAAATCTCTATTATATAATGGAGATTCGCTTCAGGTTTGTCTAACAAAAATTACGTCACTGCTTACGTCACATTACCACAAATCGTCATAAAGAATAAATACCTCAAAATTTGAGCATGCAACATTAGACAGTCCTCATTGTTTTTTAAACAAGTTTTAATAAATACATGACTGGTATTATATATCTATATATAGTTTGTTTTTTTTAATGAATATTTAAAGTTTACATTTCAAATTGTTTTATCTTTTAATCCTTTAATGAATTTGATGGTTTTACTTACTTAGGGTACAAATCGCTGACATTGAATTTTAACTCCCACATCTCAGGCAATATGTTTCAAAAAATCTATTTTTAATCGCCCGAGGGTGTTTTTTATTTTGTACTAGTAAAATTAATAACGAAAAAGTAATATATATACACATTACTGTCACAAGAGCTTGCTTTTTGTGCAAAAATAATGATTTTATTTATATCTGGAAAGATATTAAAAATTAGGATTTGAATTGTAAGAAGAGGTGAAGTCAATTCGTTGCGTTTGTGATAAATTTAAAAATTGAAATATACATAGAAATAGCATTGAAATTGTTCTTAAAATGACCACAAAAAAATCGAAAAAAAAGAAAGAAAATTTAAAAAGATTAAAAAACCAGGGTTACTCTCCCTACCCAGGCGACGCTGGGTCACGCTTCTAGTACATATGTAAAGGGCAGTTGTATGTATGTATGTATGTATGTCCGAATAGGAAACTACGAAAATAAAATTAATAATGAAAAAGTAAATATATATAACATTCACTATCGCTTGAGCTTGCTTTTTGTGAAAGAATATTTAAAAATTAGGTTTGAATTGTAAGAAAGTAAATACATTGGTTTGCGTTCGTGATTAAAATATAGATCAATTATTATCTGCGTTATTAGGACTATTGTCCCCATCTTTATTGTTATTTGTACAACGTTTCGGTCGATATGCCCTCCGGCCTTCTTCAGGTATGTCTTGTCGGACTCGAGAAACTTCTCGGACTCGGGAACCTTCTTTTCGGACTCGGAACCTTCTTTTATTTATTTTTTTTTTTTCTTTTCGACAAGAAATACCTGAACAAGGCCGGAGGGCATATCAGCCGAAACGTTGTACAGATAACAATAAAGATGGGGACAAAAGCCCGAATAACGCAGATAATACTAATCATCAAGCCTCATCTCAAACATTCAGAGAAATAGACAACAGAAGTTTCCCCAATTACTAATATAGATTCGGGAACTTTCTTGTCGTAGTCGGGACAGATAACAATAAAGATGAGGACAATAGTCCGAATAACGCAGATAATACTAATCATCAAGTCTCATCTTAAACATTCAGAGAATAGACAGAGAGAATATTGTACATCGTAAATTTAGCTGCTACAAAATTTGTTTACGAGGTCTACCCCCCTCATATTTTATTTTATGAAATATTAAAAAATGAACCCACAAAAACGATTTTTACTTTTTTTCTATAAAGATAAGGGTTTGATTAATTTTATCAGAAAATTATTAACTGACTGTTTTACTTAATTTTCAAGATAACGGTGGGTAATTTCTCCCAAATCGGATCATGTGATACTTGAATTAACAGTTTTTCTTTGTAACAACTCTTTATGTTCATTATTTCTTTTTTGCAAGATTTTAAAAATATAAGTTAAAAAATATTTACGTTTCTCTGATCAATGTCTCCTCTAACTAATCACGTGACGTAATTTGATCGTAGCTACTGTACGATTGCGAAGACATCTTTTTAAATTAAAAATGACCTGACATTTGTTTTTTAGATATGAAAGAATATCTAAATCTTCAGATTTAGATATTCTGATATTCATATTTTTGTTTTATTTTTTTATACGCATTGTAATTGCCTTCAAATTATTAATATAGTATAATATATATATATATATATATATATAAATATATATAATATTATAATATATATATCAGAGCTGAATGAAAACTAGAATAAATTGAAATATCATATATTTTTGTTATTATAGTCTGATTACTAAAAGTTTAATATATCAACAATGCGAAAGAAGATACTCTCATCGGATAAAGGATACAATCATTGGATAGAAGATACAACCATTCGATGTTATTTCATCTGATAATGGTATCATCTATTCCATCTATCTATATCTATCTAAGTATATTGTAGGGACCGTGGTTGTTTGGTGTGTGTTTAGTTGAGGAGTTGAAGAGATCCGAGTTATGGGTCCCCATAATTTATATGTATAAGACTACGGAAATGAAGTTTTCATAGGTAACAAAAGAAGAAGACAACATTGATAAAAGAAACAAACTTTATATACATTAATTTACAATTGGGATATTCAATTGTTCTTTTAGTGGTGTTGCAGACTCTGTGTGTCTGTACATAGTTGTGTGTGACAAGTGTGACATATATTGTTTATATTTGTCTGTACATTGTAGCAGTTTTGTCTGTGATTGAAACTTGTGATTGAAATTTGTTGTTGTTGAGCGAGATAGAGAAAATTGGAAACGAAAATACGAGACCAACCAGATATATCATTTTTATGTCTTCGGGCAGCGACTTCTCCCCATTGTGTCGATGTTGGGGGAGAACTTTCGCTCTTACTGTCGAGTTAGGAGCATCAGCTCCAACTCTGTCGAGTCGGGAAGAGCGTAAGCTCCCACTCTCTCTGTTGTTTTTCTGCTCTATGGGCCTTTTTATGATTTTCCTTTTGTTATTGTCTACGTGATCATTAAGCTAAAATATTCATCAAATATCAGGTGATTTGCAATGATGCAATATCGAATGATTTTTGTACATTCCGATGCGTACATATTTTCCCATGGAATTTAAACCATTGTTTCTATTGTTTTTAAAATATTTCTAAACTAATATTTATTCGATTCTCTTTTGTTTACCTAATTCTAAACTCATGACATACATTGTAAAACTAGTTATTTAAGAAAACTCAATTATTTTAATTTGGTCAATTCCACATGCCGTAAAAATATAGGGGCCAATCCCTATAATATATAAAGGGCAGTTGGTGTGTGTATGTGTATGTATGTATGTATGTAGGAAACTATGAAAATAAAACAATTGATACCAATATAAATATACATACACATTCATAATCACAAGATTTTGCGTTTTGTGCAAAATAATTGATGGGCGAGTGTATGTATGTCCGGGGGAAACTATGAAAATAAAACGATTAATGACAAAGTAAATATATATACACATTAAATATCACCGGTTTTTGCTTTTTTGTGCAAAAATTATGAAGATTTGTTTTATATTCGAAGATATTCAAAAATCTAAATACACATAAAAATAGCATTGAAATTGTAACTTAAAATAACTAGCAAAAAAAAAAATCTAAAAAAAAAGAAAAGAAAATTAAAACACCAGGGTTACTCCCCTTTACACAGGCGACGCCGGGCAGCCACTGCCAGTACATATTTAAAGGGCAGTTGTATGTATGTATGTATGTATGTGTGTGTGTCCGAATAGGAAACTACGAAAATCTCTATTAATTAATGGAGATTCGCTTCAGGTTTTGTCTAACAAAAATTACGTCACTGCTACGTCACATTACCCAAAATCGTCATAACAGAATAAATACACTCAAAATTTGAGCATGCAACATTAGACAGTCCTCATTGTTTTTTAAAACAAGTTTTAATAAATACATGACTGGTATTATATATCTATATATAGTTTGTTTTATTTTAATAAATATTTAAAGTTTACATTTCAAATTGTTTTATCTTTTAATCCTTTAATGAATTTGATGGTTTTACTTACTTAGGGTACAAACTCGCTGACATTGAATTTTTAACTCCCACATCTCAGGCAATATGTTTCAAAAATCTATTTTTAGATCGCCCGGAGGGTGTTTTTTATTTTGTACTAGTAAAATTAATAACGAAAAAGTAAATATATATACACATTCACTGTCACAGAGCTTGCTTTTTGTGCAAAAATAATGATTTTATTTATATCTGGAAAGATATTTAAAAATTAGGATTTGAATTGTAAGAAGAGGTGAAGTCATTCGTTGCGTTTGTGATAAATTTAAAAATTGAAATATACATAGAAATAGCATTGAAATTGTTCTTAAAAATGACCACCAAAAAAAATCGAAAAAAAAGAAAAGAAAATTTAAAAAGATTAAAAAACCAGGGTTACTCTCCCCTACCCAGGCGACGCTGGGTAACCGCTTCTAGTACATATGTAAAGGGCAGTTGTATGTATGTATGTATGTATGTCCGAATAGGAAACTACGAAAATAAAATTAATAATGAAAAAGTAAATATATATAACATTCACTATCGCTTGAGCTTGCTTTTTGTGGAAAGATATTTAAAAATTAGGATTTGAATTGTAAGAAAAGATAAATACATTGGTTGCGTTCGTGATTAAAATATAGATCAATTATTATCTGCGTTATTAGGACTATTGTCCCCATCTTTATTGTTATTTGTACAACGTTTCGGTCGATATGCCCTCCGGCCTTCTTCAGGTATGTCTTGTCGGACTCGAGAACTTCTCGGACTCGGGAACCTTCTTTTCGGACTCGGAACCTTCTTTTATTTTATTTTTTTCTTTTCGACAAGAAATACCTGAACAAGGCCGGAGGGCATATCAGCCGAAACGTTGTACAGATAACAATAAAGATGGGGACAATAGCCCGAATAACGCAGATAATACTAATCATCAAGCCTCATCTCAAACATTCAGAGAAATAGACAAACAGAAGTTTCCCCAATTACTAATATAGATTCGGGAACTTTCTTGTCGTAGTCGGGACAGATAAACAATAAAGATGAGGACAATAGTCCGAATAACGCAGATAATACTAATCATCAAGTCTCATCTTAAAACATTCAGAGAAATAGACAAACAGAAGTTTCCCGATTACTAATATAGATTCGGAAACTTTCTTGTCGTAGTCGGGACAGATAACAATAAAGATGAGGACAATAGTCCGAATAACGCAGATAATACTAATCATCAAGTCTCATCTTAAACATTCAGAGAAATAGACAAACAGAAGTTTCCCCATTACTAATATAGATTCGGAACTTTCTTGTCGTAGTCGGGACGGATAACAAAGAAGATGAGGACAATAGTCCGAATAACGCAGATAATACTAATCATCAAGCCTCATCTCAAACATTCAGAGAAATAGACAAACAGAAGTTTCCCCAATTACTAATATAGATTCGGAAACTTTCTTGTCGTAGTCGGGACGGATAACAATAAGATGAGGACAATAGTCCGAATAACGCAGATAATACTAATCATCAAGCCTCATCTCAAACATTCAGAGAAATAGACAAACAGAAGTTTCCCCAATTACTAATATAGATTCGGGAACTTTCTTGTCGTTGTCGGGACAGATAACAATAAAGATGAGGACAATAGTCCGAATAACGCAGATAATACTAATCATCAAGCCTCATCTCAAACTTTCAGAGAAATAGATCAATTATGTAAGACCAAAACAATCAGTGTATATTTGAGATTAACATTTTATAATACCCATCTACCACCCAACTGTAACGAGATAATGAAGGTCCTGACTTTTGTGAGCTAGAACTACTATATTAGAAAAGAAGGAAGAAGAAATAAGAGATGATAAATGTTTTAAAAAATAGTGATGAGCACAAAACAGGATGAACGATGATTTGACCGGAGCGTGACCCCCGAACGGAGAATTGAGTGTCAACCTGAAGTTTCGGGTGTTGACCGGAACCGGAAGCTACGTGGTGACGTGGAACAACGAAGAAAGGTACCGGTCTCTTTTTGATGTGGGACAGCGTAGGGTTAAGACCTGCCCTTGGTCCCGAGTGGGATGACGGTAGTTTAATAGTTCTCTCTCCCTGTCTCTCTGCACTTTCCTCCTGTCTGATACGAACCCACGAGGCGAGCACGATAATAAAGGCTAGCAGTTGTGACTACATATTTCTCGCGTTGTAATTTTTATCAACAAGATGACCGCCACGTGCCGAAGACATTTTTAGTACCGTGAATATATCACCGCCGCTACGTTACGTATATATCATTTTGGTACTGTGAAAATACCACAACGTTACACAACGCCGAGTAGCCTATTCTAGTGGCTAATACCGGAAACTTTGAGTAATGAGACTTGTGGAGATTAAAATTAAATTGAAATTTTTAAAAATAACAAACTCCCATGAGCCTTTACCAGAAGAACCATCGGCGCATGGAAAAGGAGATATTTCATTGCAATGTGGTGGCCGTGACCGGTGAGTAAAGCCTAACTCATAAAACCACTATTTGTCTCCGTCTTTTTTTTCTTCCCTTGAGTAAAACAAGGATCTGTGCGGCAAAATAAATAGCTAATGCTAGGTGTGGCGATTTATCTCACTCTTGATCTAGTCATAGTGAAATTATTAATATCTAATACGTTTTCAATTGTTTCCGTTTTTCTTTCACAGGTTGTTTTACCACATCGTGGATACTGACAGGACTGGGAGAAGAATTCTTCAAGAAATGAATCGGCTTAAGTTGCCAGGGTAGGTAACTTTTATGCCTCTCAATCGACTGGATGGTAGAGACACCCAGTACCCTGGGTAACCGTTCTTAATTAAGGTTATATATTAAGAACGGTTACCCAGAGAACTTAGTCAATGCTACAATGAAATACAAATGTGCGCAGCTCTCTACACTTCCTAGATTTGGTCCCGAAAAATGCCCTGTCGACCTAAGATTTCCTTGGCTGGGCAAATCCTCAATTCCTCTACTAGACAAGATTAAAAAGTCCATCCATCGTTGCTACAATGCAGTCAACCCTCGGGTTATCCTAAAATCCAATGTGCTGTTCCCTCCTAATCTCAAGGATAGCGTAGGCCCCACCACAAAAGCCATTTAATTTATAAGTACACATGCAAGTGTGAAATTTGCTACATTGGCCGTACTACCTTGAGACTGGAATCCCGAATCAAGCAGCACATACCCGCCAACATCCGTTCTGGCAACGTGGACTGTCCCACAGCAGCAGACATAAATTCTCCGTCCACCATTGGACAACATTTACTAAGAAACCCACTTGCGCTCGATCCTACCACCCAGCCATGTTTTCGGTCCTCTGCAGTTCAAATAGCGATCTACAATTGCAGATCCTTGAGTCTTTATTTATTTCTCGCACCCAACCTTTCCTGTGCGTCCAAAAGCAGTCTCACCAGTTGCTCCTATTCGGCACCTCAAGCCTAAATTTATCCAACGGAGAGACTCGCAATTTTCGAAACCCCCTCCCCTCATGGTTCATAATTTTCTTTTGTTTTCACGAATCCTTCGTTTTATTGAGAAAAAAGGGGGGATCGTTTTCTCGTTTTTCTCTCTAACTATTCCATCTTGTTTAAAACAACAACAAAAAAAAAAAACAATCAAAACATCATTTATCAATGTACTTTTCTCTGATGAGCATTGACGAAAAAAAGAACATATTATTTTAGATTTTAAATCTAATAAGGGTACCCTCACTTTTCTTTTTAAGAAAATATTCCTTTTATCAACATGCATATGCTTTACGCGTCCTATTTAAATTTAGTACTGTTAATAAACTTTTCATATATATATATATATATATATATATATATATATATATATATATATATATATATATATATATATATATATATATATATATATATATATAGGTTATCGTGTACCAGGTATCGCTGCAGTTAATTGACAAGGCAACCAGGGTTCAAATCTTGACAAAGCAGTTTTTTTATTTCAGAGTGCACTAATATCTTTGGGAAAGGTATGCCTTCTCCATAGGTACATAGTATGCTAGTTGGAGTCTTTAACATTGTCATAATGACGACAAACTGAATTCAAACCTATTAAAATCCGTCTGAAATTTGACTGTGCGTCACATCCTGATTCTGCCAAGGCTTTATATGTATAGATATACCTCCTTCATTTTTAAAAATACATTAACTCTGTTTTTGCGGAGTTCACATAGAGGCCAATGTTCTGTGTTGCTTTCTCCAGGCAAATTGTATATGTGTTAAGAAAAAAAATGTTTGTACATGTGTGACAATTCAAGAAGTCGAAAAATAAACTACAACGAACAAAGAAAGACAAAATCAGACAAAATCGCGCAGTTGCAGATAAAAATAAAAAATAATGGACACTACGCCATTGTCTTTAGTAGACAGAAGGATGCCGACATTTTGTGTATGTCTGTCTGTCTGTGTATGGGTGTGTGCTTGTGTATGTCTATGTGTGTGTGTGCATGTGTGTGTGCGTGCTTGTGTATGTCTGACTGTCTGTGCATGTGTGCTTGTGTGTGTCTGTCTGTCTGTGTGTGTGTGCATGTGTGTGTGTGTGCTTGTGTATGTCTGACTGTCTGTCTGTGTGTGTGCGTGTGTTCTTGTGTATGTCTGTCTGTCAAAATAACGGTAACTGCAATTGCAACATAGCGAAAACAACAACCACTAGAAAAGAAAAACAACTATATGAATTATTTCTCTGAATGTTTGAGATGAGGCTTGATGATTAGTATTATCTGCGTTATTCGGACTATTGTCCTCATCTTTATTGTTATCTGTCCAATTGGACACATGGCCTAGTGAATAAGGTAGTTAGGTTAAGACAGTTCTAAGTGACAGTTATCTCTGGATTCTGGGTTCAATCCTGAGTAGAGGCAGTAACATAGAAGAATAATTAACAAGACTTCTACCCCAGCTATGGTTAGCAGAATGAGAACAGGATACCCCCGAGGACTGAATAAAGGGTTAGGTTCTCATTCCACTAATCATAGCTGGGGTAAAGGTGTTAAGCTGTGTTAATTATCATTCTATGTTACTGCTGCCCCTGACCCGGATTGAACCTGCAGTCGAGATATAACTGTCACTTAGAACTGTCTTAATCTAACTCCTTTATCTACTACGCTATGAGTCCAATCAGACAGGGTTGGCGAGACTCTGCTGCACAGGAGCTAAGCAGCTCAATAATGAGATAAACAGGACTGCAAAACGGTGACGTCTTCGTCGTCGTGAACAACCAAATGTAGATGGAAATTTATTCTACAATGTGTGTGACCGCATCTGCAAGTCCAGAATTGGACTAATGAGCCCACCATAGGGTCCAGAAATGAAAATATGGAGTGACGTCATCGTAGTCTGCGACGGTTAGGTCTGGTTTGTTTTGTTTTACGGCATATCAACCTCAGTGGGTCATTTAATGCCGATAAAGTTTTGAAATAAATCAATTCTTAATGGATAATACAATTTTTTTATAAATACATTTTTCTATTTAACCCATAGATGGGACCCTAACAGGTACTACCACTCCGGGTCAGAGTGGACCAGGGAGCAATGGTGATGAAGGGGTGTTCCACATTCCCCAAACCTCCAAAACGTCATTCCCAGGACATGTAGACCCGCAGTCACCGCCTTCTAGCACGCATATGATAAAAAGGGGATGGGGCTTGCCATAAGGGCAATAGGGTTGGGAAAATCATATAGGTGCTAGGGCTTGGCGTGACCAGTCGATTGATCGGAGGGGGCCTCTCCAACCGGCCGTCTAGCCCAAGATAGAGCCAAAGTGGAGTATTGCAAGTCATGAACTGCTCATCCACCTGGGTTCTATCCTTAAGCATCACGGGTCGTCACCCACGGCCAACAGGTGGCTCCATTGGGGGAGTCTTACCCCTCTGCAGAGGTGCAGTCGGTGCATTCTAACGCCCCAGCCGACAGGGCGGAGTTTGCGACGGACTTCCAAAAGAAGAAAAGAAAAAATGTGTCCAATAATACTTATCATCAAGCCTCATCTCAAACATTCAGAGAAGTAGTAAAAGAAAACGTCATCGACATAAAATAACCCAACAATGGTTGACATGCCGTAAAATCCCCCCGTTTTTGGGAAGATATTAGCAACCAACGTATTATTCTACGCCCGATCAAAATTTATTAAACTGCCCAACACAGACGTGCTGGAACGAGTAAACATGAACAGCATGCCCGCCATCATCTGCGAGAGACGCCTGCGTTGGCTTGGTCACGTCAGGAGGATGGACAAAGGCCGCATCCCCACAGACCTACAGTATGGTGAATTAATAGAGGGCCCCCGACCAGTAGGGAGACCACGCCTGCAAAATGTCTGCAAGAGGGACATGAAGACATGCCATATCAACACCAACACATGGGAGGCTTGTGCAGAAGACCGTACGACCTGACGCCTCCTCGTCAAACAAGGAACGAAAAGAAGTGAGGAAAGAAGCCACCAGAGAAAAGAGAACCAGAAGGAAGGAGAGACAACAGCAACTCCAGCAAGCATCCCTGATTGTTTTCAGTCACTGCACCAGAGATTGCCATTCAAAAATTGGTTTGTTTAGTCACTCACAAAGTTGCAGATTTAAAAAATGGACACTACGCCGTTGTCTTTAGTAGGCGGAGGGATGCCAACAATAAAAACAACAACAATGCGTCAGCTAATAACATCTATCCAAATGAAAAAATATTGATACTAAATGCTATCAGGTTTTATTACATATACAATCATAAATTCTTAGTTACAAATGAATTCAAACGATATAGGCCACAGCGACGCATTTCATCAAACCAATACAAACTTTAGACAAATTAAAAAGCACCCTGATAGATCACAACTTTCCATCAACTCATTAGCGTAAAAAAAGAAACCAAGTGGATAGTTCATTTTAATTCACACACACAAACAAACTCAGAAATAAACCTTCTTTTCCCACTACCTACACCTGCCACTTTTTCAGAGATTGCCATTCAAAAATTGGTCTGTTTAGCCACGCACGCAGTTGCAGATTTTTTAAAATTAAAAAGTGGACACTACGCCATCGTCTTTAGTAAACGGAAGTTCGGGGTCATCG
>CM042181.1:41587756-41635256 GCA_023376005.1 Doryteuthis pealeii | reverse complement strand
TTATTTTATTTTGCTTTGTTTCTAACGATCTATTTGTTTGGGGTTTTTATTTTTTGGTTTTTTTTTTTATTCGTTATTTTTTTTGGCGGAGAGGATGTGAAAGTTGGTGAGGTTTTGAAGTGGAGTTATCTCCCCTTTCTTCAGCTACGGTAGCTCTTTTTTTTTTTTTTTTTTTTTCTTTTTTTTTTTCTTTTTTGCTGCAGTCATTCCATGTAGTAATTGCAACATTTCAATATTTGATGGCATTTTTTTTCTTGTTCACCCTTTCTTTTTTTTTTTTGTTTTTTCTTTCCTTTCTCTTTTCTTCTTTCTTTTTTTTTCTTTCTTTTTTCCTTCTTTCTTTCTTTCTTTTCTTCTCGCTTTCTTTCTTTCTTTCTTTCTTGTTTCAATTCTTTCTATCCTTTAAGTTTTTATTATTTATTTCTTTTTTCTTCTTCTCTCTCATTCCTTCTTTATTTCCTTCTTTCTTTCCTTCTTTCTTTCCTTCTTTCTTTCTGTTTCAATTCTTTCTTTCTTTCTTCTTTTCTTCTTTCTTTCTTTCTCTCTTTCTTTCCTTCTTTGATTCTTTAAGTTTTTTCTTTCTTTCTTTTTTTCTATCTTTATTTCCTTCTTTCTTTCTTTCTTTCTTTCTTTCATTCTTTTCTTCTTTCTTTCTTTCTTTCTTTCTGTTTCTATTCTTTATTTTTATCTTTCTTTCTTTAAGTTTCTATTCTTTTTCTTTTTTCTTTTTCTTTTTCTTTCTTTTCTTCTTTATTTCCGTCTCTGTTATTTTTCTTTAATTCTTTCTTTATTTTTCTTGTTTTCTTTCTTTTCTTTTCTTTCTTTCTCTCTTTCTTTCTTTCGTTCTTTTTTCTTCCTTTCATTTATTGCTAATTTCTTTCTTTCATTGTTTGTTTCTCTCTTTCTTTCTTCCTTTCTATTTTTCTTTCCTTTTTAATTGCGAAATTATTTTCTACATTCATTCTTTCTTTCTTTCTTTCTTTCTTTCTTTATTTCTTTCTTTCTTTATTTATTTATTTCTCTTTATTTCTTTGTTTGTTTTCTTTCATTCGCTCTTTTTTTCTTTCTTTCTTTCTTTTATTGCCAATTTCTTTCTGACATATCTTCCTTACTTTCTTTCATTGTTTCTCTCATTCTTTCTTTCTTTATTCTTCTCTTTCTTCCTTTCTTTCTCTCTTTCTTTTTCTTTTCTTTCTTTCTCTTTAAATTTATTTTCTTTCTTTCTTTTCTTTCTTTCTCTTTGAATTTATTTTCTTTCTTTTCTCTTTTTCTTTCTTTCGTTCTTCCTTTCTTTCTTTCATTCATTGTTTGTTTCTCTGATTCTTTCTTTCTTTCTTTCTTTCACTCTTTCTTTCTTTTCTCTTCTTTCTTTTTTTCTTTCTTTTCTTTCTTTCTTCCTTTCCTTCTTCCTTTTTTTCCCTCTTTATTTCTTTCTTTCTTCTTTTCTTTCTTTCTTCCTTTCTTTCTTTCTTTCTTCCTTCCTTTCTTTCTTTCTTCATTTCTTTCTTTCTTTTTTCTTTCTTTCTTCTTTTCTTTCTTGCTTTCTTTGTTTCTTTGTTTCTTCCTTCCTTCCTTCCTTCCTTTCTTTCTTTCTTTCCTTCTTCATTTCTTTCTTTCTTCTTTTTTCTTTCTTTCTTTTTTTTCTTTCTTTCTTTCTTTCTCCCTTTCTTTCTTTCTCCCTTTCCTTCTTTCTTTTCTTTTCTTTTCTTTCTTTTCTTTTCTTTCTTTCTTTCTTTTCTCCAATTCTCTTTCAATTTAGTGATTTGTCCAATATTTCCCTCTTCACAATTCATCATACTAAATAGATTTTATCATATTTGCGCTGATGTAGATCTACTGTCAAATATATTTCTTATTTTCCATATGTTTTTTTTTCTCTCCAATAATCTCTGAATAGACACGTCTATCATCGGATAGATTCCCCTGCATAATTTAAGAAAGATATTTCCTTTCCGTAAACACACACTTCCACACACACACACACACACACACACACACACACACACACATATATATATATATATATATATATATATATATATATATATATATAAATTCAGCTATTATTCCTATTGTGATTAGGTTTGTCTATTGGACACTCTTTGTCCATAATTTTTATTTTCATTTCCTACTTCCCATATCTATTCTATAGCACAAGCAATATATATATATATATATATATATATATATATATATATATATATATATATATAAAAGGAATGACTTACCGGTTAAAATATTGGGTTGGTGCTCAGTACGTAAGTAGAGCGGATTTATTATTATATTGTGTACAGAAATAACCTACTCGCTTGATTAATTCAGTGGATTTAACCCTGAAGATCCTTATGGTTAAACCCGAGTAAGTTATTTCTGTAAACACTATAATATATATATATATATATATATATATATATATGTGTGTGTGTGTGTGTGTGTGTGTGTGTGTGTGTGTCTTTGCTTCCCTAACTTATATATACATGCTCTATCAATGATATTGAGCACTCTTTATTTATAAATATACTAAAATTTTTTTTTTTTTCATGAATTTCTATATTTATTCAAAACACGAAATGCTTTTGAGATTTGAAAATATAATTCCGTTTATGACGCAATCAATTTCAAAAAGTGTTTCTCTTGCATTACTTATTTTTAAATATATATATATATATATATATATATATGTTGTGTGTGTGTGTGTGTGTGTGTGTGTGTGTGTGTGTGTAAGGTAATCCTAATGACTTGTTGTAAGGAATGATTCTCTTAGCAGACAATCATTGCTTTATATATATATATATATATATATATATATATATATATATGATAATTGAATCATATTACCACGACCGGACAACTCGGCAAACACCATTTGCGACATCCGGAGCACTGGATAGCTGTTTCGACCTCCTTTTGGTCTCATCAGCAGTGCATACCACAATCTCTCAACACATTGGGCCACCAGCCCATGCCACAAACGGCGAATGCCAAATCATCTAGTCAATGGTAACATTAATTCTAACTGCGCAGCCACCTAACCTGTATTGCCATGTATCCCATCGCAGGATTACAGAGGGCAAGGGCACCTCCAGGACAACGACTTCCCAATTCGGGGCCTGAATCCTCAGAACACAAACTAATGGGCAAAGGGTATATATTAAATTTTGATAGAGGAATTATATATAATTGATAATTGAATCATATTACCACGACCAGACAACTCGGCAAACACCATTTGCGACATCCGGAGCACTGGACAGCTGTTTCGACCTCCTTTTGGTCTCATCAGCAGTGCATACCACAATCTCCGCCACTGGTGGCCCAGTGTGTTGAGTCCCCGCTCTTCACGCTGTGGTTCGCTGGTTCAATCTCTAATGGCGGAGATTGTGGTATGCACTGCTGATGAGACCAAAAGGAGGTCGAAACAGCTGTCCAGTGCTCCGGATGTCGTAAATGGTGTTTGCCGAGTTGTGTGTTCGTGGTAATATGATTCAATTATCAATTATATATAATTCCTCTATCAAAATTTTATATATATATATATATATATATATATATATATATATATATATATATATATATTGGTTTTGTTTACCAATACATAACCGTACAATGTGAACTTGCAGACACATCAGAGGGATTAAATAGTGTCCTAAAGAAGGTAAAGCCTGAAACCTTAGGTAGATGCTCGCTAAAACCTTGGTATAAACAGATATATATATATATATATATATATATATATATATATATATATATATATAATAAGGTATAATAAATTTAAGGTGCGATTGTTACCATTGGTTTCAAAGCAGTGTGTTAGCTACTTATCGCCAAGACAACGCGTCGTTAAGAGGGTGCACTGACTTGATGATAAGTCACATTAAAAAAAGAAAAGAAAGGAAAAAAACGCTACTACATATTACTATTATGAATATAATACTTACAATGTTTTGTATTGTTTTTACATTATAGACATCTTCATGACGGGACTGAAAGTACTTGGGAACAAGTCAATTATGGCAAATTTATTAGCCAATTCCGGATACCATCCATTTGACGACTTGAAAGGATTGAAACCAGAATTTTTAAACAAGGAATGCCTACGTTATATCAACCAGAACAGTTATAGTTCGCTCGTTCTGAAGGTCGGTCTCCCCGCCGTGGAAGAAGATGGGCTGGTTTGTTAAAGCTTTTGAAGAAAACAACAAGTCTTGTTTGTTGAGTTAATTTTAAACAAGAAATGACCAGCCCAAGCCGAAGAAATCATCACAGAAAAGCAACCCCAGAAGAAGCTACATACATGCATTTGTTGGTAAGGCTCCTGTTCTCGAGATCTGGAGAGTGTGCAGTACTCCTTAATTCCATTACTCCTGGGATCACTCCCCCACGGAGTGGTAGTAACTTTTTAGGATTTCATACTGGCTGTGACGTGTACCACTTAATATATATATATATATATATATATATATATATATATTGTCCAAAAAACTTATGATAACTTGTTTTGAAACCATCATTAATTTTGAAGGGACATATATTGTTACTGCTGACAATAAGTAAAGTGTGTTGTCGGTATCAGCCGGACAGCGAGGGTTTGTATCTTCTTTTCATTAACACTAGTCCAGGGAGACAGATCCGAGTTGGTGAGGGCTGGTATTGAACATGGAACATTGTGGTTCCAAGGTGGATGCTCTGCCGACTGAGTTAAACTGGCACTATAGGGTGTCTCAGAAAAATTGATATCATTTTGGAATCTAATAACTTGACTAATTCTCGCTCAAGTTTTAACACCATGTGTAGAAACAATGCAAAAATGATTTTTTTTAAAAACGCCATCTATTTTAGAAGCAGACAATAACAAATAATGAAAGGAAAAGTTTTTAAAAAAGCAAGAAAACTCCTAGAAACCAAACTCAACAGCAGAAATCTTATAAAAGGAATTAATACTCTGGGCCATTCTTAAAATGATCAAAAGAAGAACTCAGAAAGATTGACCAAAGGACGAGAAAATTAATGATCATACACAAGGCTCTACACCCTTGAGACGATAGAGATAGATGATATGTATCAAGAAAGGAAGGGGAAGAGGTATTGCCAACATAGAGGACTGCGTAGAGGCCACAACCCAACTCGAAGAATACACAAAAAAGAGCAAAGACAGATTACTTATGGCAGCCAACAATAGCAGATGTAATATATGGACAAACAGAAAAAAAAACAAAAACTAGAAAACAAAAATGGGAAGAAAAACAATTATATGGACACTTCAAACGGCCGAGTTAGAAGTAGAGGCTGATGAGACTTAATAAAGTCGAAACATTTTGTACGATGTTCTACACACCGAACAATTCTTTGCCGAGATTCATTTGTCATGATTATTTTCTATAATTATCAAATTTTATGCGATATACGCATTGTAATTGCCTTCAAGCAAAAATATAAATAATAATAATAATAATAATAATAATAATAATAATAATATATATATATATATATATATATATATATATATTGGGAGATTATGTGCTTAATTAAAGTCATACCTAATTTGTTAATCAATTAATTATAATTAAATGAATTAGGCGTGCATATCGATTTAAATGTAAAGCGTAAACAAATCGAGAAAAAGTCGATCTCTGTATGTACATTTCAGCCTATTAGGCCTCAAGCCAGCTAGTGTAATGGTTAGAATGTCCGCCTGTCAGCCTGACAGGTAGGGTTCGAATCACGCACAAAGCACCGCCCTGTCTATAGCTCTGCTGATGAGGCCTAATAGGCTGAAATGTACATGCAGAGATCGACTTTTTCTCGATTTGTTTACGCTTTACATTTAAACCGATATGCACACCTAATTCATTTAATTATAATTAATTAACAAATTAGGTATGACTTTAATATATATATATATATATATTTTTTATATATATATATATATATATATATATATATATATATACGTGTACATACCTATATATGTACACACGCTAATATAAGCTCTCGAGCTTTTCTGTCCGAACTAATAGAAAAATAAAGAGTAGTAGAACTGATATGTCTAAGAACTATAAAAGAAAAAAATTCCTTCAAATTGACATGTTAGCGACAACAGTTAATAGCATTCAATCATTCGTCTCTACCATATATTGCCCTTATGGCAAACTTCCAATTCTTTTTATTATACGAGTGCTGGAAGGTGTTGGCTCGGGTTCTTAATGTCCTGGCTATGACGTGAAACTCTATCTGATGGGGAAGTTCCGATTCTGGACCACTGGTGAATGTGGAGTACCCCTTCATCACCATTACTCCAAGCTTCACCAAGTGAGTCACATTTAAACTTCGAAAATAAAGTAATTAACGACAAAGTAAATATATATACACATTAAATATTACAAGGGCTTGGTTTTTGAGCAAAAATAATAGAGATTTGAATTATATTCGTGAAGATAATTAAAGAATGAATTTTAAACGATAACAGCATGGAATTTTTTGTATTTTGAATAGGAGACATTAATTTTTCTTTTTCAGATTGTCATTTTTACATATGGATTTTAATGTGGCATCCTGTGAGGATCCATCTCGCAATCCAACAATAATGGATCTGTGAGACTACCTTCTTACCTCTGCCCTGGCGATACCGGGTAGCCGTTTCTAGTAATCAATATATGTGTGCAACATTTTATTTGAGGGGGTGGGTAGAACTATGTTTCATTTCAAACTGTCTTATTTTTGTTTTACTCCTTTAATAAATTTGATTTTTTTTAAGCTTTTTAAAAAAAATTCTCTAAGTACCGAACTCAGAACCTTGCGATTCATAGGCAGATGTTCTACGGACTGAGTTAAACCAATACAAAAACATACTTTATTTTTGTTTTTTTTAAGTATAAACTCAGAATTGTTCTTTATATCAAATATGAAAGAAAACAGTAAAAAGGTAATTTTCCAATCTTTATTAACATTTTAAAATATTTTTAAAGAATTGATGTCTATGATTGGCTTTTCATTATGTTTAACACCCTCGTCAGGGTTGTTTGTTTCAACCAGTTATAAATATATATTATATAACATTGAACCTTACACTAGCAATTCCTAGGCAAGTGTTCTACCGACTCAGCATGAAAATACATTTTATTTCAGGGGGAAAAAATCCTTTTTTTTTTTTACACAGTAGTAGTGTTAATAACATTTTATTTTATTTTTGAATTATCATTTTTTTTACATTAGTAGTCTTAGTATCATTTTACTTTATTTAAAAAAAAAAGATTTTACTATAATTTTTTCTCCTGACAATGATAGTATTAAAAATCAGTAACAGCAAAAATATCCAGTTTCCACTTGAGGAAACTAGACAATTTCCACCTCAGATGCCTACGCCGCATTCTACGCATACGCTGGTAGGACAATAGAAATGAGCTGGAACGAGCAAACAAAAAGCAGCATGCCCGCCATCATCTGCGAGAGACGCCTGCGTTGGCTTGGCCATGTCAGGAGGATGGACAAAGGCCGCATCCCCAAATACCTACTGTATCGTGAGTAAGTAGAGGGCACCCGACCGGTGGGGAGACCACGCCTGTGCTTTAAATATGTCTGCAATAAGGATATGAAGACATGCCACATCGACACTAACACATGGTAGGCTTATGCGGAAGACCGTACGACCTGGCGCCTCCTCGTCAAACAAGGAACGAAAAAGAGTGAAAAAGAGAGTAAAGAAGCCGCCGTAGAAAAGTGAGCCATGAGGAAGGAGAAACAACAGCATCCCCAGCAATAAAATTCTCTGGGACTCTGAGATAAAGACGGATCACCTTATCCCAGCCAGGAGACCAGACCTAGTGTTGATTTACAAAAAGCAAAAAAAAAAAAAAAAAAAAGAACGTGTCAACTGGTTGACTTTGCGGTCCCAGCAGGTCAGAGGGTGAAGCTGAAGGAAAATGAAAAGATGAATGAATACCTGGGCCTTGCCAGAGAATTGGAAAAGCTGTGGAATATGAGAGTGAAAGTGATACCAATTGTAGTTGGTGCACTTGGAACGGTCCCAATAAACTTGGAAAAAAGACTGGAGGATCTGGAAATCAGAGGAATAATTGAGAATTGAGACCATCAAGGCAAAAACATTGTTGAAATCAGTTAGAATACTCAGAATAATTGAGACCCTCCAACTACTGCACTGCTAGAATATTCAGAAGAGTCCTGGAGACCTGAGGAGACTTGTGGTCACTCAGACTCCAGCTGGTAGAAAAACTCACAAGGAGTGTCACATCCTACTCGTGCGGAGGGGTTGGTATATATATATATATATATATATATATATATATATATATATATATATATATATATATAAAGTCGACGGAGTGGCCTATTGTCAGTATCTGCCAAACAGCGCGAGAGTCTATCCCCTTTTCACTAGCGATAGACCAGGGAGATTGTTTTAGCGTCTGAAGTGGAGCGTCACACCTACCATTGGCTCCCTACTTTATCGCACTGATCCCTGTGCTGCTCATACGCTGAGTGGGTGACGGTTGGTATTGAACCAGGAACCTTGTCGTTCCGAACCGCATGTTCTACCGACTGAGCAAAAATATAATAGTACAGAAATGCTGTAGGGACGCGTGTTGTGTCACTGACGCATAAAAATCTAAAAAGACAATTGTATCCATGCGTTCCAGTGTTTTTCTTTTTTCTTCCGACACCATTTCAAGCTAAATGTAAATACATTTCAATATTTTCTTGGAAATAGATTACACTGTATGGGGTATGTTGAGATTTTTTGTGATATAAGATGTGTGATGGATCCCCGCTCCTACTTATAGACTCGACTAGAATTATGTGATCTAACTCTTGGCCAATCACTGGCAGTACTTTGTGGTTGATACAATACTTAAACCGACGCTACTGAACATAATTACTGAGACTTTCGTGGACGACGGACATAGGATTAAATCACTGGACCTTTACCAATACGTAGGATAGGACTTATACGCTTACCAAAGGATTCCATAACACAGGACTTTCTTTAAGCCCTTTTCAACTGGCCAAGGATGGCATTTAAAAACTTTACAAGGTACAAGGTAGGGGTTAGACGACTTTAGATGTTCATAAATAAGTAAAGTAAAGTAAAGTCGTCGGGGCGGCCTAATGTCGGTATCAGCCAATCAGCGAGGGAGCCTATCCCCTTTTCACTAGCGCTAGACCAAGGAGATTGTTTTGGCGTCTGAGGTGAGCGCCACACCTACCATCAGCTCCTTACTTTACCGCATAGATCCCTGTGCTACTCATAACGCTGAGTTGGCGAGGACCGGAATCGAACAAGGAACCTTGTAGTTTCTAGCCGAACGCTCTACCGACTGACTTTAGTTGGGACACATCAAATTCCCGGGGACTCATTCAAATCAAATACATGCGTCCCAGGACGCACTTAATTTTTTTTTAAAGTATCAGCATCACTGATAGCTGTAATAGTAATTGGGGAAAAGAGTTGAAAATGATGGTTGCTGAGATCAATTTTCAGCAATATGAGCGCGTGACACGACATCGCGGCAATTTGAACACGTCAACAGTTGTTATTTATGAGTGCAATAAAGCCTCCTACCGGTTAGTTTGTTTTATCGGTTTTCGTTGACCCGTCTGTGATTTTCCCCTGATCGCACGCATCTTGCCGTGTGCCCTTATATACATATCCCAACACGACAATTTCTCACTAATTGTGGGCCGGGGTTTCGCCAATATATCAAAATCTCCTTGGCAGGAAAATACAAGAAATCACACAATTCAGAACACATTCAATGATAAGCTCTCTGCTATATGTATGAAATGAAGGAAGCGTGTGGCGTAATGGTTAAAGTCATGGGAAATGGACTCGTCGCCCCGAGTTCAAATACTGGGTGTGGTAAGGGAATTTCACTTATCGCTAATACCCTTGGGAAAGGTATGAATCCCACTCTCTCTCCAGCTATGGATAAGTAGTAAGGCAGACTGGGCTCTTTAACCTTGGTTAGGCAACCGGTCTAGGAGAAGGAAAAATCTGAATTCAAACCTCCTGCTCGTGCGGAAGGGTGGGTAAATATATATATGTATGAAATGCGGACCACTGCGCTTGTCTGTCTGTGTGTGTGTGTGGCAAACAGATACATATATCAGCAGGCAGATGAAGACAGTGGTGTGTGTAAATATTTGCTTATAGATACACGGTCGTATACGCACCGACCAGCACACATACGCAGACAGAACCTCACCCACATTTGTACCTACATATCAGCAATTTTTGGCATGATTATATATATATATATTAGCCCATATTCATAATAAAAGACTACGACAGATTTTTGAAGCCAGTGCAATTTCGCTTTTGCCCTCCCTTAATAATCGACATGATTTTTATAATATATCTCCGGTTTTAGCTAAAATAGTGTTACATAATTACAAAATACCAGGCTTCATTTAATTATTTATTTAGTTATTATTCCCACTTTGTTCCCTTAATAATCAACAATGATACTTTAATATATCTCCGTTTCTAGATAAAATAGTGTTAAATAATTACTAAATACTAGGCTTCATTTAATTATTTATTTTTGTTAACATTCCCACTTTGTTCCCGTTGTTCTCTTAAAAATAATCAGTCCATTAATACTTTTTCTCGTCTTTTGCATTTCTTCGAGTTGCGTCACGCGTCGCGCGTCATGACATCTTCGCATGTGTGGATCGCGACTTGCCTTTTAAAAATAAAACGCTGATCAAATACAGTTACATAACTAAAAAGATTTTCATCTCCTGTCACATATAAAAACATCCATCATTTTCTTCACCCCAAGATACATCCTGATGAAGGTTCAATGTAACAGAAATGTTTAAACATCGATAATTAAATTCATCCCATTTTCGGAACACTTGTTTTTTCAAAATTTTCTTTATATATACTAGCAAATATATGCACCCTCCGGGTGCAAGTGTTTAAGTTTTAATGTAATGAAATATCGTATTAAATTAGAAAGTCTAATAAGAAGGCAGATAAAAAGATATGTAACAGAGTGGGGGTATAATAGAAAAATAGAAATGAAACTTACTCTTCTATCACTCCCGTCTTTCATTACTGAATTTTACTTATTTAACTATTTAGTTAAATTAGGAAATAAAGAATAAAATGACAGTTATTTTTTCTTGTTAATGGATTTCATTTAAGATTCATTGGAGAGATTTTTGCTTATATTCATTAAAATAAAACCAAACAATTAGAAATCAATAATACTAAGCACATATTTAATAAAATCACATTTTTAATATCAATATGCAAATTAGCCTTCCCATTCACACTGTAAACCGCTATTTTTGTATATATAAATACAATTGCATGTTAATAGTATGTAGATATGGACAGCACTGATAAAAAGGTGAAGCAATTTTATTAATAATTCAGGTTTAAATATAAATAAAATCATGGAGAATGCGATGTAAATAACGAAGGGAATTGTGACTTGAGTAGTAATATATTTCGGTTACAGACAGAAAAACACACAATGTCCATTATAATAATAAGATATATATATATATACGAGACAAAACGTGACCCATTGGGTCACCCATTTTAATTATATATATATATATATATATATATATATATATATATATATATATAATAACTCTGGTTAGATAATTGGGATTAGGGTAAATGAGTTGGCAAAGCGAATTAATTTTTTTAATAAAAACGACCGGAGAATTTTTTTAAATGATTAAAATTATTTTGTAAGATTTCTAAGAAATAGAACGTTTGACCTAATTTGAACGGCACAAGTATTTAATTTCTAATATAGTTATAGAATAAGAAAGACTATTGAAATTAAATACGAACACAAAAAATATTACACTTATTTTTACTTTATTCTAATTCATTTCAATACAAAATTATATATAGAATGGCTTTTAATACGTTTGAGAATAAAACAATAATATTAGAAATCAATAGCACCAAGTAATTAATTATTAAACATGGTTTTGTTAAAACCGGTATGCAAATTATTCACGCCATATACTGTGTAAATATTTATTTCTTAATAATATATTACACACATCACAGGATTTTAGACACATTAATAACAAAGGCTCTTCGGGGCCTGTGTTTGTTAATGTAAATTAACAGTGTTTATCACAGGGGTCTATCCCCCACAGGCAACACCTGCCCCCTTGATTTAAAGGGACAGGGCTGGGTTTATTGCCCAGCGCCTGAGGCACCCCCTCGAGGGGGAATGCCGACGGGATCGACACATGTTTTGTGTCTACCCCCCATGAGTTTCGGCTTGTGGGTGGGCCAACATAAAAATGTCCTTGTATCACGCCCCCATGAGTGGCATAAGAGGCAAATACATTAATAACACGGGCCCTTAGGGATGCATGTGCTAATAGCACTGTACTATTAATGAAATTAACGGCGTGATACCCGGGGGCCATCCCCCAGGCAACACCCGCCCCTTGATTTAAAGGGACATGGCTGGGTTTATTGCCGAGTGCTTGAGGAGAATGTCGACGGGACCCATGCATTTTTATACCTGTAATCCCAAGAGCTTCGGTTCGTGGTTGGTCCCTTGTTAATAGGACCTTGTGTCCGACTTGCATATCCAACTCATCTAGACTTTAATAGAGATATTGTAAGATTAAATAATTATTATTTTATAACCATTGAGAATACAACGTAAATAACTAGGAAAATTGTGACGTTGGTGGTGGCGTAGTTTCGGTTACAGACAGACTTAATCTACATTATAATAAGATTTAAAAATATCAAAAACTTGAAACAGAACCTTTATTAACAATTCGACATCATAACTGTTAAACTGACTTTGGCATGAAATAACCCAACAAGGGTTGATATGCCGTAAAACCAACCAACGTTTTTTTATACATTTACTTACCTTTTTGGTTTCTGACTTTTTCCTGTGGTGATTCCAAAGAAATAGCGGCTGGTCACATCCATCCCTAGCACCTATATGATTGTCCCAACCCTATTGCCGTTATGGCAAACTTTCAACCCCTTTTTATCATATCTTTACTAGAAGGCGGTGGTTGGAAGTCTTAATGTCCTGGGTATGATGTTAAAATCTATCTGATGGTGAATTTCCAATTCTGTAGTTCTGGGGAATGTAGAGTACTCCTTCATCGCTTTTACTCCCAGGTCCACTCTGACCCGTTGAGGTAGTATACAAAGTGTGTCAAAAAGTACAGATTTTAAAACTGTATTTACCAAGATATAAATGAAGAATGAATGGAACGTTTATTTTTCAGAATACAAAGTGTGTCAAAAAGTACAGATTTTAAAACTGTATTTACCAAGGTAGAAATGAAGAATGAATGGAACGTTCATTTTTCAGAATACAAGTGTGTCAAAAAGTACAGATTTTAAAACTCTATTTACCAAGGTAGGGATGAAGAATGAATGGAACGTTAATTTTTCTGAATACAAGGTGTGTCAAAAACTATCGAAAATCTCGAAACCATTTTGACACACCTTGTATACAATTAGAGACCCTAACAGTTAAACTGCTTCCTTATGGGGTGTTGTTTCCACAACTTGTTCAAGATCGCACGCAGCATTCTTGTGCAGCTCCTATCTAGTTTATTCTCTAGACGCCTCGTTAGGGTCCAAGTGGTGCAGCCATACAGCAATACTGATACAACCACAGTTTGGTAGAATTGTTGGTAATTTATGAGGAAGTGCGTCCCGGTCTTCTGCCTCAGAAATTGCTACCCGGTGACTATTAAAATAACGTCCCCAGCTATGTCGTCTCAGATTTTCTTTTATTCATGTTTGTTTAATGTCTTGTTTTTCGTTTAAATAAACAAGAATTACGACAAAAATGAAGCGACCCCCCCAATACATTTACTTGTAGAAAACATCTTTCTATCTCCATTTGTTCGTATCTATCTATATCATTTTGTTTGTTTATCTATCTCAGTCTATTCCAAACTATATATCCATCTTCAAATCTAAACAAGAATTACGACAAATTTCTATAAATGAACAAGAATTACGACAAATTACGATAAATAAATAAGAATTACGCCAAAAAAGAGACCCCCCCCTCTAAAAATACATTTAACGCCCTGAGTTGGTTGCTTTCTTTCAAGTAACACCGACATAGCTGGGGACGTTATTTTGATAGTCACCGGGTAGCAATTTCTGAGGCAGGAGACCGGGACGCACTTCCTCATAAATTAGCGAATTGTCATTGCAACTAATCCGTGAGATCGGATTTCCATATGACTGATCATCTGTTTATATCCGACCATGGTTTCGGTCACCTGCCCACCCCCACATCTCACAAACCATCCGAGTGAGACGGACTAGGCATACAGGACACTGCTGGAGAAGCAAGGACGAACTCATAAGCGACGTTCTCCTGTTGAAGCCAACACATGGACATGCTAATGGGGACCGCCAACCAAGGACCTACATTGCCCAATTCTGCGCGGATGCTGGATGCTGCGCAGAGGACTTCCTGGGGACAATGAGTGATAGAAGGTTTGAGAATGTTTTCGAGAGATTGTCATGGATATTCATGCTAATTGCACGACATGATGATGAACTGTTAAACTGACTTTGGCATAAAATAACCCAACAAAGGTTGACATGTCGTAAAACTAACTTTTCAACTTAACATTTTTCAATCATTTATTTACGCTTTCGCTTTTCTGACTTGACTTTCTGTTGTCGTGATTCCATAGAAATGGTAATTCCTCCTGTTCTTCGATCATGGTGTTCTTTATCAATTCTACAGAGATTTTGTTTCTTTTTAATCTTGTAACATTCTGGTTGTGATGTTGGGTTTTGTCATGTTGTGGTCATACAGTATTTGGGGTGTGAGCTCCTTTGGGGATCTTTTGTCGGGCATATTCTTCACGTCTAACCTGTCCACATATTACCTCTTCTTCTTCTTCTTCTTCTTCTTCTTCTTCTTCTTCTTCTTCTTCTTCTTCTTCTTCTTTGTTATTATTATTATTTATTATTATTATTACTATTATTATTATTACTTCTTTCTTTCTTCTTCTTTTTCTTCTTCTCCTTCTTCTTCTTCTCTTCTTCTTTCATTCTTCTTCTTCTTCTTCTTCTTCTTCTTCTTCTTATGCTCCCACTTTCCTTTTTCTTCATTTCTTTATCCCATTCCTTTTCTCTTTCCTATTCTTCTTAAACTCTCTCTCTCTCTCTCTCATTTTTTTTATTTCCCCTTTTCTTTTCTTTTTAACATCTCCATTCTTCTTCTTCTTCTTCTTCTTCTTCTTCTTCCTCTTCTTCTTCTTCTTCTTTTTCCCCATTCTTCTTCTTCAATTTCTTCTTCCCCTCTTCTTCTTCTTCTTCTTCTTCTTCTTCTTCTTCTTCTTCTTCTTCTTCTTCTTTCTCCGCTTCTTCTTCTTCACTTTCTTCCTTTTCTTCTTCTTCCCTCCTCCTCCTCCTCTTCTTCTTCTTCTTCTTCTTCTCCACTTCTTCTTCTTCACTTTCTTCCTTTTCTTCTTCTTCCCCTCCTCCTCCTCCTCTTCTTCTTCTTCTTCTTCTTCTTCTTCTTTCTCACTTCTTCTTCTTCTTCTTCTTCTTCTTTTTCTTCTTTTCTGTTTCTTCTTCTAAAAACCACCCACTCTATCTTTCTATCTATCTGTCATCTTCTTCTTCTTCTTCTTCTTCTTCACTTTCTTTCTTTTCTTCTTCTTCTTCTTCACTTTCTTTCTTTTCTTCTTCTTCTTCATCTTCCTCCTCCTCCACTTCTTTTTCTTTTTCTTCTTCCTCCTCCTTTCGCTTTGTTGTTGTTGTTGTTGTTGTTGTTGTTCTTCTTCTTCTTCTTCTTCTTCTTCTTCTAAAAACCACCCACTCTATCTTTCTATCTATCTGTCTTCTTCTTCTTCTTCTTCTTCTTCTTCTTCTTCTTCACTTTCTTTCTTTTCTTCTTCTTCTTCTTCTTCTTCTTCTTCTTCTTATTCTTATTCTTCCCCCTCCACTTATTCTTCTTCCTCTTTTCGCTTTGTTGTTGTTGTTGTTCTTCTTCTTCCACTTCTTCTTTCTTCTTCTTCTTCTTCTTCTTCTTCTTCTTCTTCTAAAAACCACCCACTCTATCTTTCTATCTATCTGTCTTCTTCTTCTTCTTCTTCTTCTTCTTCTTCTTCACTTTCTTTCTTCTTCTTCTTCTTCTTCTTCTTCTTCTTCTTCTTCTTCCTCCTCCAGTTCTTCTTCTTCTTCTTCTTCCTCTTTTCGCTTTCATCTTCTTCTTCTTCTTCTTCTTCTTCTTCTTCTTCTTCTTCCTTCCTCCTCCACATCTTCTTCTTCTTCTTCTTCCTCTTTTCGCTTTCTTCTTCTTCTTCTTCTTCTTCTTCTTCTTCTTCTTCTTCTTCTTTCTTCCTCCTCCACATCTTCTTCTTCTTCTTCTTCCTCTTTTCGCTTTCTTCTCTTCTTCTTCTTCTTCTTCTTCTTCTTCTTCTTCTTCTTCTAAAAACCACCCACTCTATCTTTCTATCTATCTGTCATCTTCTTTTTCTTCGTCCCTTCCTTCTTTCCTTTGTTTTCTTTTTCCTTCGCATTCCTTCACACCATTCCTTCCATCCAAATATTCCCCCACCTTCCCCACACCTATTTACCCCACGCCTAAACTATCTCCCTTGTTTCTTCGCTGACAGGAAGCGTAAGCAGTGGTCTCATTAAACGACAACGCACTGTCATTGTTTGGTCGAATAGCGAACCGTGACAATAGAGCAACCCAGTGTGTTGTACCTCTTAATTGGAGCAATGGAGGTGAACGGGGTCTTCGCTACACATATTGGAAGGACGTCTGCTTAGCCGAATAAGAATTTCAAGAAAATAAAAGAAGAAAGACGAAAAGAAATACGATTGAGACATCAGACAGTGGTCTTAGAAAACGACCATTGAGACAACTAAGAAAGGTGTGACGCTATTATCCATACAAATAACGTTATGAGAAATAATCCTAGAAAAAGATTCGTTTCTTGTTTTTCATTATTAATATTTTCGAAGAGTACGTCTTTCATCTTACTTTCGCTTGCTATTTATCACAAGAGTCTCATCATCATCATCATCATCATCATGTCGCACATGCAGCACGGGTATCCATGACAATCTTCCGCCAATCTTCCCTATCATTCATTGCACCTGGGAGCTCCTCTGCGTAGCAGCCAGCATCCTCATATAGCTGGTCAATGTAGGTCCTTGCTGGGCGCCCCACACTTGCATGTCCATGTGTTGGCTTCCATAGGAGAACGTCGCTCACGAGTTCATCCTTGCTTCTCCAGCAGTGTCCTGCATGTCTTGTCCGTCTGGCTCGGATAGTTTGTAAAATGGGGGGGGGGGGCAGGTGACCGTACAGCTGTTTCCTTGTGGGGTGCTGCTTCCATGACTTGTTCAAGACTGCGCACAGCATTCTTGTGCAGCTCCCATCTATCTTATTCTCAAGACGCTTTGTTAGGGTCCAGGTGGTGCAGCCATATAGCAGCACCGACACAGCCTGGAAGAACTGTCGCTTTAGCTTTTCAGGGAGATCGGACCTCCATATGACTGATAATCTATTTGTGTCCGACCATGCCTTTGCTATCCGTGTATTAACATCGCTCTCTGTGGAGGAGATATTACCACCCAGGTACGTGAATTGTTCTACTAGCTTAAGAGGCTTGCCGTTGAGTGTGGAGATGTTCCCTTTATTTTTGAAACTTATGAACTCTGTTTTATCAGAATTCACATAGAGGCCGATATTTTTTGCTGCCTTTTCTAAGCTAAAGAATTAGTTTAAAGAAAACTAAGCTATAGCGATGTTGGTTGGTTGAGGAACAACTTTATTTTATTAGTAATAATTGTTCTTTATTCTATGTATTTGCGACTAAGGTAATTGTGACGTAAGCAGTGACATAGTTTTTGTTACAAATCGAGACTGAATCTGTATTATTAATAGGGTGAAATCGAACTTAACGGTCCTAAATTCCACAATCGTATGTCACCCCGCTCGAAAAAAAAATATATATATATCAAAAATCAGGGAATTACCTTCGCTTGCTATATATCACAAGAGTCTAGCAATTGAAAAGAATAAGTTTAAAGAAAACTAAACCATAACGATTTTGGTTGGTTGGTTGGTTGGTTGGTTTTACGGCATATCATGCCTTGCTGGGTTATTTTATGCCAAAGATGTTTTGGTTAAATCGAACGGACCTAAATTCCACCATCGTATGTCACCCCGCCAAAAGAAAAAAAATACCAAAAATCAGATATTGATATATTAATGAATAGAATATATAATGTAACAGTTATTTTATTTAAAAGCTTTTAGATATTCTTCAGGTCAGTTAGCTTTGAACCACTTATCTTTGAGGCGTAACACAGTTTCTCAAAAGTACATGGTTCAAAGTATGTATGTCTGAGTATTCATGCGATACAAGTGTTTATGTGTCTGTATATTATTATGTGCGTGTGTGTTTGTGTTTATTCGTGTGTTTGTGTTTCTCTGCGTTTCTGTTTATATATATATATTATATATATATATATATATATATATATATATATATATATATATAAGTGTATTTTGACAGCATTTTTTCTTTTATACAAGTTTTGGTGAACTGTACAGACAATTTCTGTCGGATAAGTTTTTCGTTGATCCGTTCCAATTTTCGGGCCATCTTTCTGGTGTCGGGGTAGAACTGGTATAACAGTCCCCCAAAGGTTTCAAAACGAGCGCTTTCGGCAATACAATTTGCCATTCTCAAAAACGAGACACGAAATCATACCATCGTTTCTTACCTGAGGATGGCAAATTGTATTGCCGAAAGCGCTCGTTTTGAAACCTTTGGGGGACGGTTATACCAGTAACACCCCGACACCAGAAAGATGGCCCGAAAATTGGAACGGATCAACGAAAAACTTGTCCGACAGGAATTGTCTGTACAGTTCAACAAAACTTGTACATATATATATATTATATATATATATATATATATATATATAAAGTGTGTATGTGTACATGCGCGTGTTTGTTTGTGTATTCATGCGTTGGTTGCGTGTGTGCATTTGTGTATATGTATGCCTATATATACGCGTGTGTGTGGTTTTGTGTTGCCAGTGTGTATGAGTCTGTATATATGTGTATGTGTGTGTGTTTGTCTGTGTATTCATGCGTTGCTTGCGTGTATGCGTTTTTATATATGTATATCTGTATATCCGTGTGTGTATGTTTGTGCGTGTGTTTGAATCACGTATCTTTGATCACCTGTTTTACGCCTCAAAAATACGTGGTTCATTTTTAAGTGGAATTTCAATGTTATTTCTCTGTACATTTTGATTTTTAAATATATTTGAATATAATTCAAATCTTCATAATTCTTTCACACGAATCCATTACTGAAAAGCAATTTCAATCCTCACCGAAATGTCCATATTTGCAACCTTGTGTCACATCCTACCCATGGCAAAGGGTTGGGTAAATACCTAGTATCAATGCACCCAGTGAGGATTGAACTTGCTACACTAGTTTTCAAACTATCACTCTAGACAGATTTCAGAGGGCCTAAAGAATGTAAATAGAATGAAATAGAACTTTAACTTAATTAGATGATCTGTGGCAATGGCGCCCACAATATTTTAATGCTATTTAGGAAGGAGTGTAGAAGAATTCAAATTAGCATTTCATTGGAATCTTTTATATCCGGAATTTGGTGATATTTAATGTGTAGCTTCTTTAAAAGACTAGCTGTGTTGAAAAAAAATCATCGAGACTGAAGTTGTATTTACCAAGACAGATACGAATGATGAATGAAACCATCTTTGTTCGACCACATAACATTTACTACTGTTCATGTCCTTAAATATATGTATTGATAAAATTGTGCATAATTACTATGTTATATAAAGGACCGTTTAGTGCGGATCGTTGACTTTGTATTTGCAAAGGAACTCTGCGGGGACTGTGATTGACAGGCTAGAGGTCAAGAATCATAGGGCATTCTCCAGTATGAGAAATGAATGTGATAACGTTTTTTGTTAAATAGATAGAGAGATAGAAAAAAACAATTATTTGATTTTGTATAGTTATACAGAAGAAGGGATAGATAGATAGATAGATAGATAGATAGATAAGGAAAACACTAAGTTATAGATACATAAATATATAGATGGATATATAGATATAAATGATATATATATATAGATGATAAAGAAACCGAGATAGATAGATAGATGATGGATGATGGATAGATAGATAGATAGATAGATAGATATCAACTGGCTTGATAGATAGATATTAACGGACTGAATAGATAGATAGATATGTACAGACTAATATTGATAGAGAGAAAGAGAGAGAGGGAGAGAGAGAAAGAAAGAAACATAGATATACAGAAATAGAGAGAGTGTTATAGATGCATACGCTACAAGATAGGAATTGACTAAATTGATACACTGAATATAATAGACTTGTATAGATAAATGGATAGATAAATAGATATGAACGGACTGATATAGATAGATAGGTAGATAGGAAGAGACTGATATATATATATATATATATATATATATATATATATATATATATATATATATATATGTGTGTGTGTGTGTGTGTGTGTGTGTTGTGTGTGTGTTTACGTGACTATAGCTGTGTGCATACTGGGGTTTTCACAGTACCAAATCTATATAACGTTGTATACCCTTCTTACTTCTTACTCTGGTCGTCTTTTCTTCTGTCCAGCTTTGGTTCTAACATCTTGGTCTGGTATATCTTCTAAAGGTCTGGTCTTTCTCGGGGACTTCGGGTCTGGTTTCTGTTAGGGATCACTCCTTATCAGAAGCCCTGTGTTATTGTTAGTTTTTAGGTAATAAACACAAGACTTCGATTTACGTTGATGTTACTTTATTTATAAATCCCCAAACCAGACAATCTGCGCAGATAACAGGATACGCATAGAAATGCGACTTACACCTTCGAGTTCCTACTTGCTAACTGACTGAGTTACTTACTATATCCTTAAACCGGAAGAGGGTTTTCTACGCCTTCCGGTTCTCACGATTTATCCCCGGAAAGCAAGGTCAGAGTGAGGTCAAGCGCTGTCACTCACTCTCAAGGCCATCAGCTGCACTAATCGCTATTATGATTTCTACACTACTGCCATAATCGTTAGGTATCTAATAATTATGTAATGATAGCGTTTCCATTCAAATTGTGTGACGAAATATCAATCCCAGAAAGCATTAGTTTATTGATGGAACTTTAAGTGTGTGAATTATTTCAAAAAGTCCGAATTGTTGTTGAGGAATTGTTGTTTTGCGTAGGAGCTGTTCGGTGCGAGGTTTCGTAGTTGTGTTGCGGCTCTGTTGTATATTTGCTACGCTTTGCGTTCGTTGTGCCATGCTGAAACATGTTCCAGGGTCTGAATCCCTTTGGTATTATCTTCAGTTCATTGCAGGTACTTAGGAAAATGATGTCTGCTCGTATATATATATATATATATATATATATATATATATATATATATATATATATATATATATATATATAAATATATATGTTTCTGATCTGTTTTCTTCAGGCATTGAGTAATTATTTTGGCAGAATATGTCCGATATTTGATAAGTTGTGTGTGTTTCTGCAATTTTTCTATTATAATAGATATTATAAAAGAATAATAGAAGTAAGGAAAGAAAGGGTATACAACAGTATGAACAAGGCTGGCCTGATCAGTCACCAATCTGTGCATCGGCGGGATGGACTATTAAAATACCCTGTGCTCCCTGGAAATACCTGTAATTGTGTGAAGGTGTGCAAGACTTTGGCAGGGCTAAAGAGCCACTTTCGTGCAGCTCATTGCTGAACGTTTTGAAGCTCACCATTATATTCTTTGAACTGTTGAACTTTTTTTTAATATCAATAAATAATAAATATATAAACAATTACAATAATAAAAACAGAATAATAATTACAACTTTAACTAATAAATTTTACACACACACACACACACACACACACACACACACACAAACACATACTCGTGCACATACACACACACTTTCTCGTCACGTACATAAAATAAAAACAAATAAACACACACACATACACGCTCACTTACACACACGGTCACACAGACACTTAAATGAAAACTATTAATCTATTCACATTTCCATGCACGCTCTCCCCCTCTCTCTCTATCTCTCTCTCTCTCTCTCACACACATACACACACACACACGCACACAACGTAAGAGAATGTCCGATGTCATCTTTCAAAACCGTGTATCGCAGTGTTTCATAAATTTCGAATTATTTTAAGAGCGCTAATTTTCCATTCAAAACATTTCAAACAAACTGATCAACAAAAACTATCACAGTCTTCTTGTTGTTCCATGATGAATTTTACTTTTCCTTATATCAACAAAAGCCCTGAAGAAGATCTACTAAACAGATTGAAACACTGCAGCGTTGGCTGAATAAATATCACTCATTTTATTATATATATATATATAAACCGAAGATTAGTTTCCGATTTATACGTTCCACTATTTTGGGGCATTGTTTTGAAATGAAAAAGCACCTGCTAAAGACGTGTAGGCGGCCCAACTAAACTGATAGTATTGACAAGTAATTTTGACTCTAGGGGATCGCAAAACAATGACTACCCTCCCCCTCCAAAAAAAAGACGAAAACAAGCAAAAAACAAACAAACAAACAACAATACGTTTTTTTTCTGTTTTTTTTTTAAATTTCTTTGTTTTCTAATTTTAGTTTTCAGTTATTCAACATTACGCTGCTGTTATTATTCACTTCTCCCCCCCCCCCTGCATTCGCTTATTTGCTAAAGTCGTTAAAAGTAGAACACAGAACAAATAGATAAAATGTATTATTTATATCATTCGGACTATTGTCCTCATCTTCATAGTTATATGTACAACGTTTCGGCCGATGTGCCTTCCGGCCTTCTTCAGGTATTTCTTTTCGATCTCGGGAACATTCTTATCGAACTATAGTTCGAAAAGAAGGTTAGCAAGTTTGAGAAGGTTCCCGAGTCCGAGAAGGCGTCCGAGTCCGAAAAGAAATACCTGAAGAAGGCCGGAGTGCTCATCGACCGAAATGTTGTATATATAACAATGAAGATGAGGACAAAAGTCCAAATAATACAAATGATACTAATTATCAAGCCTCATCTCAGAAATTCAGAGAAATAGATAAATGACTTCAAACAATTTGTCTGAATCTTTTAGATGAGGCTTGATAATTTGGATTAGTATTACTAGTACAAATAAAAAAACACCCTCCGAGCGATGTAAAAATAGATTTTTTTAAACATATTTCCTGAGGGGTGGGAGTAAAAAAATTCAATGTCAGCGAATTTGTACCCTAAGTAAGTAAAATCATCAAATTCATTAAACGATTAAAAAATAAAACACTTTGAAATGTAAACTTTAAATATGTATTAAAATAAAACAAACTATATATAGATATATAATACCAGTCATGTATTTATTAAAACTTGTTTTAAAAACAATGAGGACTGTCTAATGTTGCATGTTCAAATTTTGAGTGTATTTATTCTATGTTATGACGATTTTGGGTAATGTGACGTAAGCAGTGACGTAATTTTTGTTACAGACAAAAACCGGAAGCAAATCTCCATTATTAATAGATAATACAAATTATTTTTCTGAATTTTTGAGATATATAATTTAGATTTTTCAGGATGTTGTCCCCATCTTTATTAATACATACCCAACATCTCGGCCGATGTGCCCTAAGGCCTTCTTCAGATTTTTGTGCGTGAATTTTTTAAATGAGGCTTGATAATTTGTATTATTTGTATTGTTGTCCTCTTCTTTATTGTTATGTACCCAACGTTTCGGCCGACGTGCCTTCAAGATGATTTTATTATGTCAGAGAAATGGCAGCTTTTAGTTACCTGCAATTTTTGGAAGGGAGAAAAGCTCGAAGACGGCTTTAACTAGCTTTATATTTTTTGTTGTCGTTTTTGATCGGTGGAGAGAAAGAAATAAAGAAAGAATGGTGGGAGTTGAAGGAGAAAGAAAGAAAGAAAGAAAGAAATAGTAAAGCAGACTGGGCTCTTTAACATTGGGTAGGTAACCAGTCTAGGAGAAGGAAAACTCCTTCAGTCGATGATTGGGTTTGTGGCATTCCTTGTGCACCAATTCTTTTCTGTCATCTTTGCCAAAAAGTGCGGATGGTCTATGTTATAGGTGATATAACCTATGTACATAAATGGAATGCGCCGACGACTACTATAAGTAGCAGGAACAACTGTGGCTTGAGACGAAGCAATGCGAGTCAGCTCGTAACTGTATGGTCGGACGCAATCTCCACTTTCTTTGCTGTAATTTCTACTCCTTGTTGTTCAATACATTTGTATCCATTGTTACCAGTCGTTTGCCTTAAAAACCCCACAACAGTCCAACACACGCCTTAACCAACTATAAACAAAATACTGTGTAGGTTGTTTATTGGATGAACGCCCATGCGTCGGAATCGACGAGAGAGTCCATTCATCTTATTAAACTAATTCGCGTCCAGTCGAAATACTTAAAGTATTTCTATAGTTTAAAGTAACTATTCCTATTTAATAATAATCATTTGTTTGCAAACATTTCTATGGATTCAGGTAACTGGAAATATAATATTCCTTTTATTGTCTATAATAGACTCAAGTAATTATTGTTGATATAAATATATTGCACACATTTTTAGGGTTTTAAAGAAAATTAGGTATTTTCAAAGAGATCGATGGGAGAATGAAAAGTAACTTGAGAGAGAAAGAAAGGAAGAATTAATGATGGAAGTGGAAGTTAAAGAAGAAGAAGAAAAAGAAAGAATGAGAGAAAGAAAGAATGACGGAATGGGAAGTTGATAAAGAAAGAACGAAAGGAAGAAAGAAAGAATGGTGAAAGGGAAAGTTGAAGGAGAAAGAAAGAAAGAAAGAAAGAAAGAAAGAAAGAAAGAATGGTGGGAGTTGAAGGAGAAAGAAAGAAAGAATTAATGACGGAAGGGGGAGTTCAAGAAAAAAAGTAAGAAAGAAGGAAAGGAAAAAGAAAGAAAGAAGGAAAGGAAAAAGAAAGAAAGAAAAAAAAGTAAAAGAAAGAATCAATGTAATCTAGACAAATAAGAAAAAAGAAAGAAAGAAAAAGAAAGAAAGAAAGAAAGTTAGACACAAAAGAAAGAAAAGTGGGTTGAAGAAGAAAGAAGGAAAGAAAGAAAGAATAAATAAATGAAAAGAAAAAGAAAAAAGAAGGTGGGGATTCTTAACAAAAAAGAAAGAAACGAAAAAGAAAGAATGAAATAGATGAATTGAAACAAGGGTTGAAGAAGAAAAAGGAGTGAAATGACAGAAAAAAGAAGAAAAAAAAAGAAAAATTAAATGAAGGAAGTTAATCAAGAAGAAAGAAACAAAGAAACAAAGAAGAATTGAAACACAAAGAAAGAAAGAAAGAAAAACAAAGAAAGGGATCCCAACAAGAAAGAAAGAAAGAAAGAAAGAAAGAAAGAAAGAAAGAAAGAAAGGTCGGAATTTAAACAAGAAAGAAAGACAGAATTAATGACGGAAAGCGTGAGCTGAACAAGAAAATAGAACGAAAGAAAGAGAAAAGAAAGAAAGAATGAATGAAATTTAAGAAGAAACAATAAAATAGATAAATAAATGAATAAATTACAAAGAATTATTCTCTTTCTAACAAACGCCCACAAATCACCAAATCGAATTGCCGTGAGATTAGCGTCTGTTTGAGTCTGTTCTCATTCCCTACATCAATTTGTAATTTCCGGCTGTTGGCCGGAAGTGACGTTACAGGATATTGTCACTTGCCTATGTATTATAAGCATCGGTTAATTGAAAATTCGCCCTGGTTCCTTGCTGTTTAAGCGGGGAAGGGCGGAGTTCTGAAAATATTCGAAAGCCAAAGTCGCTGGTTGAAGATTCATTGTCCTTCAAATTTTAACTTCAAATTTCCACCTCACCACGTGATTCTTTTAAAATGATTTTGTGACCACCTTTTGAGAAATGTCTTCAAGTGATGTCTGCTTGAACGGGCATCTGATAAAAGGAATGCTCTTCGGAACTTGGCTGGCCCCGTTGGATGATTTTACGTCATGTCAATCCTATGTTAGCGACATCTCTATGAAAATCCGATTTGCCTCAAAACAGCCCATGTTATAAGTGCATTTAAAATCCTGCAATGTGTTTCATCTATCACTAAGAAATAAATGTTTATATAATATATGGTGTGGTTAATTTGCATACTGGTTTTAACAAAACTGGGTTTGATAAATAATTACTTGGGGATATTGATCTCTAATATTGTTGTTTTATTCTCCAATGTATTAAAATCAAACCCATGAATGAGTTTATAAAGAAACTAATTAAAATATAATAAAAATAAGTGTAATCTTTTTATATGCATTCTTATTTAATTTCTAGTTGACTTTCTAACAATTCCATTGATATAATGTGTATGTATGAGAAGCTAGTTATCTTATCATAATGGAGATTTGGTGTCAGTCTGTCAGTCTTCTTCAACTTCCCCTTCCACCATTCTTTCTTTCTTTCTCTCTTTCCTTCTCCTTCAACTCCCACTTTTCTTTCTTTCTTTCTTTCTCCTTCAACTCCCCTTCCACCATTCTTTCTTTCTTTCTTTCTTTCTTTCTTTCTTCTTCAACTTCCCCTTCCACCATTCTTTCTTTCTTTCTTTCTTTCTTCTTCAACTTCCCCTTCCACCATTCTTTCTTTCTTTCTTTCTTTCCTTCTCCTTTAACTCCCACTTTTCTTTCTTTCTTTCTTTCTTTCTTTCTTTCTTTCTTTCTCCTTCAACTCCCCTTCAACCATTCTTTCTTTCTCAAAACTAAATCACTTCTCACAATGAGTATTTAATTTATATTAGAAATCATTAATTGATACATAGAATAAGTCTTATTTATTAACAATGTCTCTATGAATATCTGGGTTAGATTTGCCTCTAAACATCCCATGTTATAAGTCCATTTAAAATTATGGCTCAATGTTAAAAGGTCTAGTCTGTCCTACTATTTAACTATAGTTGGAGCGAGAATAGTTGGATAATTACAATTCCTTGTGAACGGCAAATAGTCTTGTATAGGATTTGAACTCGGTTCGTTGATTCCATTTCATGCGAGAGTAATCGTTGTGAAGTGAGCGCCTCCGAGTAGAGTGTATTTCCTGTGCATGTTTCTTTTGTTTAATCTTTAATTAAAGATTTTTCACTTGAGTTTTCTACTTAAGTTCGACATTACGCATATGAATAAAAGTGATAAATTTAGATATGTTTGTTATAGAAAGAAAGAAAGAAAGAAATATATATATATATATATATATATATATATATATATATATATATATATATAGAAAGAATGAAAAAACACAGGTTTAAATGGGTTAAGTGGTGAGTTTATTGGCCGATGCTGCAGTGTTTTGATCTATTAATTAGATCATCTTCAGGGCATTTGTTGGTATATGGAAGGTAATAAGAAATTTTTTATCACAGAATAACGAGAAAAGCGAGTCGTAGTCCTTGTCATTCAGTCTGTTTAAAAAATTTTGAGGTTTTGAAAAAAGGAGACGGTTTGAAATATAGCGTTTTTAAACAGCCAATAAACTCACCACTTAACCCATTTAAACCTATGTTTTTATTCTTTCTTAATATACTACACACACACACATATATATATATATATATATAATATATATATATATATATATATAAGAGGTATCCAAAACTTGGTAGTAAGGGATGATTCTATATGTGATTTCTAGGACACACTGTATTATTATTGTATAATCCAGTATGTATAAATACAGTGAATCTTTAAATCACTACAGAGAGCTCAATGTATAATAAACTTTTTAGATTATATACAGAGCAATATTTATCTTTGAAAGGAAGGAAAAACTCAACACCGTTATTCCATAATAAATTTATTTCGACAAAAATTGGGGCCTTTATAAATCTAAGTTGATTTAATATAGCTCCCCAAAATTTCGTCTCATCAGATGGTAGATCAACATTATTTTAATTGCATAACTAAAAAATTTACTTCTCAAAAATAAATTTTACATTGGAAGACTGTCACCATGGCGACAGGAAGTCAAATGGGGAAAAAGGATTATCTTCAAGGTCTGGTTTCTTAGGGGGATGGTAGTCAGACAAAATTAAACTATGAATTAAACTATTGAATGAGTCTAAAAAAAAGTATAGAGTAAGGATAAAACAAAAAAATAATATATGAAATATAAAATATAAAATTATATGAAGAAATATATATTTTTTATATAGGATGTGACGTAAGAAGAATTTCTTTAGCAGAGTTTAACAACTTTGAATTCAGAGTTTTCCTTTGCCAAGACTGGTTGTCTAACCAACGTTAAAGAGCCTAGTCTGCCCTAATATTACCCAATATTTGGCCGCCCTGTCGTCTGGGGCGTTAGAATGTACTGACTGCACCTCTGCAGAGGGGTAAGACTCCCCCAATGAGGCCACCTGTTGGCCGTGGGTGACGACCCGTAATGCTTAAGGATAGAGCCCAGGTGGATGATCAGTTTATGACATGCAATACTCTACTTTGGCCCTATCTTGGGCTAGACGGGCGGTCGGAGAGGCCCTCCGATCAATCGGCTGGTTACCTCAAGCCCTAGCACCTATATGATTTTCCCAACCCTATTGCCCTTATGGCAAGCCCTTACCCCTTTTTATCATATGGGTGCTAGAAGGCGGTGGCTGCGGGTCTACATGTCCTGGAAATGACGTTAAACTCTATCTGATGGTGAGGTTCCAGTTCTGGAGGTTTGGGGAATGTGGAGCACCCCTTCATCATCATTGCTCCCTGGTCCACTTTGACCCGGATTGGTAGTACCTGTTAGGGTCCCATCTATGGGTTAAATAGAAAAATATATTTATAAAAAAATTGTATTATCCATTAAGAATTGATTTATTTCAAAACTTTATCGGCATTAAATGACCCACTGAGGTTGATATGCCGTAAAACAAAACAAAACAAACCAAACCAATATTTGGAGGAAAATAGTTGGATGCATACCTTTACAGCCATGTCCAGGATTTGAACTCAGGTCGCCATGTCTACGATGAAAATCATTTCATCCCAAACGCTTTCAGCTGTGTATATATTACGCAATTGTGATGAGATGTGTTAACCGTTTTATTTTAAGCTAATTTCCCGGGGCAACACCGGGTGTCCCTGCTAAGAAGTAAATGCTCCATTGCTGTTATACAAACTGGTTGCTTAAAAAAAACAATTTTGTAATTTGAATGGATTTCATCCAAGCTAATATAATTGTTTATCTATATTTAATAAGCAACATTCCGGTTTCTCCGGGGTTTTTTTGTTTTTTTGTTTTTTTTTGGTTTTGTTTTTTTTTTGCTTCCGGGAACCACGCCTAAGTGGGTATCGATATGCATGTGAAGAAAGTACATGGGAAGTGTTCTAATTAATTTCAATTCTAAGCCGGGTCCCTCTTCTGGTGTCTTCCTTGTTCTCTTCTCTCTTTTATTCTTTTATATCTTCGCTGTTTTTAGTTCATTGGTGCATCCTCTTAGGATGTAGGAAGATATTTTCCGCTTCTTAAAAACGTTTTGTTGGTTGGTTGGTTGGTTGGTTGGTTGGTTGGTTGGTTTTACAGCTATAGCACAATGCATGGATGCAGTATGCATCTGTGCATGCAAGTGTAGGTGTGTATATATAATTCTAGGTAGATAACTGAATAGGTAGTAAGAAAACCCACATATAAGATAAGTGTGTGTGTATGTAAATTGGGAATGGATTAGGATCACCAACAGATGGGTGTGGGTGTTCAAGAAGTTAATATATATGTATAGATAGATAGATACATATGTGCGTATGAATACATACATGTGTGTGTGTATACATATATATTGTATGTGTAAGTAGGTGTATTGTTTGTGGGTGTCAATAGTTCAGTCCACCCATTAAAACTTAAGAACAGATTAAGAAGGATGATAATCTCTTCTTGGGAGACAGAGAGACTGGGTTTTGACCACTTTGAGGGTCAACAATAGTTTAGACCGGTAATAAAATGTGACCCATATTCAACACAAAGAAAGACTTTCAAATCACGCAGGGATAGGCACAAATCTCGTAAACGAGATTTGATAGCGAGAACTGGGACCGCTGGGAGATTTTGAAAGTTAGGGAGTTAGTTTTCTGGACCCGGAGAAGTTAGTTTTCTGCAGCCGAAGAGAGTAGTTAGTTTGCTGGACCCCGGGAAGATCAGTTGAGTTGCACACTAGAAGCTAGCCCTAACAGAGGTTCCCGAAGAAAAAAAGGGGGGCCCATCTCGACAAGCGATGGGAGCAGATGGAACTGTAGCCGATAGGAGGAAGCAATGCGAACTATATACCTCATCTCTGACCATTTTCACCTGAAATTGTCTTGACTTTCGTCTCTCTTTGTTGTTGTTGTTTTTTTTCCCTATGACACATGGGTGCTTTCCAGACACGGCGTTGGGGTTGACGGACGATAAGACGGCCAGTGACAGAGATCGATCCGGACAGACTGCTATTGATCATCAATATTCTCTTCGGACGTCCTGCACGTAATGATTCAGTGTCGATCTGGGAGACTGCTATTGGTGATGATCGATATTCTCCCAGACGACCTGGACTAGAATGGTGGAAGGGACGATGATGACGACCCCCCCCCCATGTTGTCATACAGCAAATCAATTCTTGTCGAGTCATTCAAAGTCATTTTGAATGAAGTCATTTTGAATGAAGTCATTTTGAATGAAGTCATTTTGAATCAAGTCATTTTGAATCAAGTCATTTTGAATGAAGTCATTTTGAAAAACGAAGAACATTGATTGCTGATCGTACCTGCTTTTTCACTTCTCTAGAGAGGTCCAGTTATTTATCCATCTTTTCGTTTTCCTTCATCTTCTTCCTGTGATCAGCTAGAAAAGCAAAATCCACCAGTTGACAAGTTTCTTTTGTGTTAATTAACACTATATCTGGTCTCCTTGCTGGGATAAGGTGATCCGTCTTTATCTCAAAGTCCATTATTATCATACTTACTTAAAACATAATTTTTGGTTGGCTTATTGATTGCTGATAGTACCGGTTCTGGTCTCCCAATTAAGCATTGAACAGTTTCATCACTGCTTAACTTTGTTGTATATTGTACAAACGTAGAAATTTCCGGTTAAATTAAACAAAGCAAAGAAAATGGACAAAAGAAGAACTCAGACAGATTGACTAAAGGACGAGAAAATTAATGACCACGCACAAGGCTCTCCACCCTAGAGATGATAGAGATAGATTATATGTGTCAAAAAAGGATGGGGTAAGAGGGCTTGCCAACATAGAGGAATGCGTAGAAACAACAATCCAACATCTTGAGGATTACACAAGAAAGAGCAAAGACAAATTACTTATGGCGGCCAACACTAGTAGAAGCAACAGATGGACAAATAGAAAAACAACAAAGACTAAAAAACAAAAATGGGAAGAAAAACAATTATATGGACGCTTCAACCGACAAATAGAAGAGGTTGCACATAAAAAGACTTGGACATGGTTAAGAAAGGGAAACCTCAAAAGAGAAACTGAATCACTTATAATTGCTGCACAAAATAATGCCATAAGGACAATTATATCAAAGCGAAAATTGATAAGACCCAACAAAATAGTAAATGTAGACTTTGCAGTAATAGAGATGAGACTGTAAACCATATACTCTGCGAATGTAGCAAACTAGCACAACGAGAATACAAAACTAGACACGACTGGGATGGGAAGGTGATCCACTGGGAATTATGCAAAGAAATTCAATTCTAACCATACAACAAAATGGTATATGCATAAACACTAACAATTAAATCACGCACTTCCTACCGCAGCCAAGTCTCTCTCTCTCTCTCTCTCTCTCTCTCTCTCTCTCTCTCTCTCTCTCTCTCTCTCTCTCTCTCTCTCCTCTCTCTGCACTGCATATCCTCTCCGCCCCCTGTTGCTAACCTTGTACCGAACCTATACCTCGGCTTTCACGATTTGTATTTCCTTGTTTCGTATGGATGCGCCCGCACGTGCGCTTTGCACACTCAAGCATGTTTTTTGTTTGTTCTTATTTTTATTATTTTTTTGTTCGCTCTTCCGCGGTGTGAGGATGGATTGGTCGTCTCTAGTGATTTCTAAATTAACAAGTTTTCTCATTATGTCAACCATATAAGCCGACTTCGGATTTATTTGATTTCATTGGAAACTTTTTTTTTTTTTTTACTTTTCTTAATCGTATTTTATTATTTTTATTTTTTATTTTTGGTAAATTTTATGTGTTTTCGATTTTTGTTTCTTTTGTTTATTTGTTGTTTTGTTGTTTTTTGGGTTTTTTTTTCTTTTCTCCCTTTTTTTTTTTTTTTTGCTTTCTCTTTGGCTTTTTTTTTCTTTTTCTTTATTCTCATTATTTTTTTATTCTCACATTTTTCTTCTTTTTTATTTTTGTAAATTTGTGTTTTCACTTTTTGTTTCTTTTTATCTTTTTTGTCTCTTTGTTTCTTTGTTTCTTTGTTTCTTTGTTTTTTCCTTTTTTTTTGGGGGGGGTTCCTTTTCCTTTTTTTTTTTGCTTTTTCTTTTTTTCGCGTTGGCTTTTTTTATCTTTTTCATTATACTCATTAATTTACTTATTTATTATTTTTTTTTACTTTTCGTAATCACATTTTTCTTCTTTGTTTGTAAATTTTGTGTTTTCGCTTTTTGTTTGTTTTTGTTTTTGTTTTTTTGTTTCTATTTTTCTTTGTTGTTTTTTCTTGTTTCATTTTTTTGTTTTTTGTGTTTGCTTTTTTTTCCGTTTTGCATTGGCTTTTTATTTTTCTTTATTGTCATTAATTTATTTATTTATTTATTTATTACTTTTAGTAATTAATTTTGTTTTCTTTTTTTGTAAATTTTTCTTTTTTTGTAAATTTTTCTTTTTTTGTAAATTTTGTGTGTTTTCGCTTTTTGTTTCTTTTTATGTTTTTTGTTGTTGTTTGCTTTCTTTTTGTTTGTTTTCTTTTTGCTTTTCAATTTGTCTTTTTTTTTTTTTTCTTTCTTTTTCTTTATTCTCATTTTTTTTCTATTTTCTCCACATTTTCTTTCACCTTTTACCTCCCCCCTCTTCATTATGTCGTATCTTCCCTCCGCCTCCTTCTCCTTGCCTCATCCTACTTCACCAACACTATCATCATCATTTTGTTTGTTTGTTTGTTTTTTTGGGGGGGGTGTTTTTTTTTCATTTCTCAATTTGTTTTTATTTACTTTTTTCTTTCTTAATTTCTTTTTCTTTATTCTCATTTTATTTCTATTCTACCCCCCCACACACACACACACACACACTTTTTCTTTCACCTTGCGTGTGTTCTTCATTTTATCTTGGTAAATACAGCTTCAATCTCGGCCCTTTTATGACACACCTTGTATTCTAAAAAATAACGTTCTATTCATTGTTCATTTCTATCTTGGTAAATACAGCTTCAATCTCGGCCCTTTTATGACACACCTTGTATTCTGAAAAGAAATTAACGTTCCATTCATTGTTCATTTCTATCTTGGTAAATACACCTTCAATCTCGGCCCTTTTATGACACACCTTGTATTCTAAAAAATAACGTTCCATTCATTGTTCATTTCTATCTTGGTAAATACAGCTTCAATCTCGGCTCTTTTATGACACACCTTGTATTCTGAAAAGAAATTAACGTTCCATTCATTGTTCATTTCTATCTTGGTAAATACACCTTCAATCTCGGCCCTTTTATGACACACCTTGTATTCTAAAAAATAACCTTCCATTTATTGTTCATTTCTGTCTTGGTAAATACAGCTTCAATCTCGGCCCTTTTATGACACACCTTGTATTCTGAAAGAAATTAACTTTCCTTTAATTGTTCATTTCTATCTTGGTAAATACACCTTCAATCTCGGCCCTTTTATGACACACCTTGTATTCTGAAAGAAATTAACTTTCCTTTAATTGTTCATTTCTATCTTGGTAAATACACCTTCAATCTCAATAATTTATGACACACCTTGTATTCTGAAAGAAATTAACTTTCCTTTAATTGTTCATTTCTATCTTGGTAAATACACCTTCAATCTCGATAATTTTATGACACACCTTGTATTCTGAAAGAAATTAACTTTCCTTTAATTGTTCATTTCTATCTTGGTAAATACACCTTCAATCTCGATAATTTTATGACACACCTTGTATTCTGAATGAAATTAACTTTCCTTTAATTGTTCATTTCTATCTTGGTAAATACACCTTCAATCTCGATAATTTTATGACACACCTTGTATTCTGAATGAAATTAACTTTCCTTTAATTGTTCATTTCTATCTTGGTAAATACACCTTCAATCTCGATAATTTTATGACACACCTTGTATATAATAAAAAGAGTTTGAGATTTGCCCGTGCGGAGAGTTTGAGTAAATACATATATTAATTAATTAGTATACTTTTGTCTACACACAACAGGGTATGTCTCTCGTCACCATGTATTCACGCCAGTCACGCCTCTCATATAATAGAATTTCGTTTCCCACCAACACAGCCACATTTTACAAATTAAGAATTAATGAACATACAACGTCGCTAATATAAGATTAACTCCATTCAAGATATCAAGTCTCCTAAAGTTCTTCGATCAGGTCGAATAGGGACTTTCTCTTCGGTTCGGATTCTCTTTTCTTCGAATTGAAGAATTTTCAAATTTCCTTTTTTTAAACGCAAAAATAGTTTTGTTTCATGTTTTCCCATTTTTGTGCTGTCAAATCATCCATAAAAAATAAAATTGTTACCCACCCCATTCGAATTTTCTTAATTTTTTTCCAGATGTGGACTATATTAACGTTAAACAATCCACTAAGTTTGATCTTCGAATTCCCAAAACTGGCAGAGTTATGTCGATTTTTAGCTCTCCAAAATTGGTGGGGTTCACAAAAAATGATGACTTTTTGTAATATATTTTGTCTTTAAAATGAGTTCTAGAGTTTCCCTACTCCTAAAGATTGGCTCATAAAAACATTTTTGTGCAAGAAATCCAAATATGTTATCAAAAAATCTTAAAATCAACCAATTTTAAGTTATTGATGATTTCTGATTTTTTCATAGCAAGATCAATATCCCGATGTGGCACTGCATCTATGACAAAGACTTTGTTCTATTATTATTTCATATCTATATATATATAAGTATATATATAAATATTTTTCTATTATTATTCTCTGTTCTTTTGAGTTAATGTTTCTCTTTGCTGACTAGTTGGTTGGATTTTACGGCTTTAAATTAAATTTAAAACCCCTTCAATTCATTAAGAAACTTTAACTGGGTCCCATCAAATTTCCCGGGGACACATTTAAATCAAATATATCTTTCCCATACAAAATCCCAATACATTGCACACAGCCAACACATAACAGTCCTGGGAGTTTTATGCTCATTGGCAGAAAGTAGATTCATGTTTTTCAACAATATTTGTCTAAATAGAATATGGGCGTTAGAATGAATGGGGTGCTCCACATTCCCCAAACCTCCAAACTGGAACCTCACCATCAGATAGAGTTTAACGTCATTCCCAGGACATGTAAACCCGCAGACACTGCCTTCTAGCACCCATATGATAAAAAAGGGTTGGGGCTCGCCATAAGGGCAATAGGGTTGGGAAAATCATATAGGTGCTAGGGCTTGACGTGACCAGCCGATTGATCGGAGGGGGCCTCTCCGACCGCCCGTCTAGCCCAAGATAGGGCCAAAGTGGAGTATTGCATGTCATGAACTGCTCATCCACCTGGTCTCTATCCTTAAGCATCACGGGTCGCCACCAACGGCCAACAGGTGGCCCCATTGGGGGAGTCTTACCCCTCTGCAGAGGTGCAGTCGGTGCATTCTAACGCCCCAGCCGACAGGGCGGTAAGGAAGAGAGTATACCACAATAAGGTCTACAATTCAATATGATCTTTTACACAAACCAACAATAAAATTGTCCCATAAAGATTTATAAATATTTTTCAACTAATTTTCTGATAATGATTTCAAAAACATAGTCTATTCTTCTGTGACAAATACTATAAATCTGGTAAAATCAGAGCTGTGATGAAATTATGTCCTGGAAACCTTCATGGCCTTATTCCATCCGTATTATTCAATGAAATAAAATGTAATGTCATTGTCTGAAATTCAGAATGAAAACAAGTGGATTATTTCAAGGTAAATCATTTTGATATTTCTACGCAACAAACTTGGTCCCGCAATGTTGAATAACCTAAAGGCATAAAAATGACCCTAGACGAGTTGACGTGCCGTTCACATCAATCAATCATATCAAACAATAGCCATTAGCACATTTTCGAACGTTTTTCGCGTCCTACATTTAAATGATCAGCATTATTCGATCACGTTACCATGGCAACCCAAATGAAAATCATGATCTGACTAAGTTCTTTCAAGCGAGATATAATGATCATCTAAGCACACCAGTAAATTGGTTTGCAACTTTTATTTCTAATCCGTTTCAAGTTCCAAGTCACTAAAGATTACTACATCCATTTCCGAATGTTGCAGCTTCCTAACAGATAAATGCCAAATTAAATGGTCTACACAATTAATGCTTTTTTGTATAGTTATTAGAAGATTCATTTTATTCAGAATGCATTGTTGATGGTTATTTATTTCAGACAGGAAGTTGTTTATGGCTTATACTAAGAAAATAACCCAACAGCTGTCCACTTTTAAACAGATTCTCGTCATGTCTGCTACATGTCCCATAAAGGCTCACTGGAGTTTAAAATCTAATAAGTACAGGAGTCAATAGTTTTTTGTCACCAGTGTATAATTGAAGTCATGAATCATTACCATCAAGTCGTGAATCAATAAAGGCTCTCAGTCCATTTCAATATTAAATCCAGAATATTGTTCTTTCCTTACAGGAAAATGCCAAATTAAATGGTCCACACAAGTAATAAAATTTTTTTTTAATATATATATATATAGTGATTAGAGGATTCATTTTACTCAGAATGCAATGTTGATAGCCATTTATTTTGAACAGGAAGTTGTTTGTGGTTTATACCAAGAAAATAATCCAACAGATTTTTTTTTGATTTTTTATGGGAAGAAAATTGAAAGTAGAAACTTTTTTCTATTTATTTTTGTTTTAGTTTTTATCATTTATTTATTCACTTATTTATTTATTTCAGTAAAGCAATCATTTATATTAGAGAAAGACTGGTCGATGTGAATTCTCTTTAAAATCCAGTTAAATTTTCGTCTTTAATCCTTGTCGAGATTGTACGAGGGTGTTAAAAATGTAATGCCATTTTGTTCAGGACAGGTATAATTACCAACACAGGAACATGTTTCATACATCAAAATGAAGCTGGTCCTTTGTGAATCATATCCCTACTTCTCCACATAGGTGAATCAAAAAGTAATGCCATTTTGTTTAGGACAGTTATAATTACTAATACAGGAACATGTATCAATGATGATTAGTAATTATAACTAATATTACTAATATATTATATATATTATATAATAACTGTATTAGTAATTATAACTAATTATACAGTTATTTGCCTCATACCCCACTTGTATGGGCTGGTACAAGGCCTCGTTTTAACGTGGGCCCACCCACAAGCCGAAGCTCATGGGTTGGAAAGAACAAAAATTGCGTCTATCCCTTCGGCATTCCCTCTCAAGAGGGCGCCTCAGGCGCTGGGCAATAAACACAGCCCTGTCCCTTTAAGTCAAGGGGGCAGGTATTGCCTGGGGGGATAGCCCCCAGTGATCGACGCTATTACTTGTAAAGATCCAGGGCCGAAACCACTGGACCCCGGCGTTAGCCAGGATCTACATATTACTACTAATTATACATTGTATCATAATTATAAGTAATTATACATTGTATCATACATCGAAATGAAGCTGGTCCTCTGTGGATTACATCCCTACTTCTCCACATAGTCACTATTCTTCTCAATAGTAATGTTCCACCCTCAAATAAGAGCATGTATCATTGCCCCGTAAAATTATGTTGACTGTTCTTTGAGCCACTTCTTCATGACAGATTTCACTTCCTCGTCACTGGAATAATGTTTGCCTCTACAATCCTATTTCATTAGTTGTAGTTGTATCAGTGCTAATGTACGGCTGCACTACTTGGAATCTAACGAAGCGCCGAGGTAAATAAGGTGCTGTTTGTTAACCTGTAATTTATTCTTAATATTTCGAGATAAAATCACTTCGACATAAGATTTCTGAAACTGAGAATGTCGTTAGTGACTGTCCATTCAGCGTATCTCGAAATATTAAGAATAAATTACAGGTACAAATGACAAATGTTTGATATTGGAAGTTAAACTGAAAATTATAAAATATTTAAGTATACAAAGAAAAATGGTCTTCATCAGGGTAAAATGTTTGATATTTGAAGTTAAAACGGCCAAAATCACTAAGATCATATTAAAAATCATTAAGATCATATAAAAACTTTCGTCACTACTGGAGAAACAAGTACGGACCCATAAGTGAAGTTCTACAGCAAAGACCCACACTGACCACCTCTCCTCGGATACTAGATGCGGCGCAGAGGACCTCCTGAGAGCGATGAATGATAGGGACGATTGGCAAGAGATTGTCATGGATATCCGTGCTGCTGGTGCAACATGATGATGATGATGATGATGATGATGATGATGATCTCTGGGCTTCTTAATTAGTCCCTCCGATCACACAAACCATCCAAGTAAGACGAACAAGACATACTGGACACTGCTAGAGAAGTAAGGACGAACTCATGTAAACATAGACTCACCAGAGTGGGTCGACCACACAGAATTTACATCAATCAGCTCTGGTATTGACATGCCATGAATCTGTATATGAAGGTGGAATAAAAATTATACAGAGCTCTGCGTGGATACCGGATGCCGTGTGAAGGACCATTTAGGAGCGATTGCTTTTTAATGTTCAGGGAGTATTGGACAGCAAACATAATCTCTTTATTTTGCTGGCAGATCATCATGATACAAATTATTCTATTCCATGATACGGGTGGGTTCCAGTCATCCATTCTATTTGTCACCAGAATGAAGAAGGGTCCAAGCTTTTGAATGATACGCATAGTGCGTCAATACCTCCAGCCCACGGAGAAAAATAACCAAATATAAATAAGAACACCTTGTATATACACATTGTTGGACAGACTCACACACATAAACACACACATACATCTACACATACACACAGAGCTAGAGAGAAAGAATTTGGAGGAAGATATCCAAGTAAGATGGACAAGAGATACTAGGCACTGCTGGAGAAGTAAGAACGAACTCATAAGTGACGTTCTCCTGTAAAAACCTAAACATAGACTCACCAGAGTGGGTCAAAACACAAAGAATATACATCAATCAGCTCTGCGTCGGGCAAAGCAAAAAATGAAAGATGACGAGGGAATTTATATACAAGTAGAAAAAAAAGAATCAATACGGCGACGGATTTTTTTTTTTTAAAGAGAAGAATAAAAAAATCGAAGTTGGGTAAGAGTTAAAAACTCTGGAAAACGCTAAAAGGGGCACCGGTCAATTTGTTAACATGAAACAAAATGGATGAATAAATAAATTAAAAGTTTATTATTTTATTTATTCATCTATTCAAACATATCTAAAAAATGAAATAAATATGAAGTTCCAAACCTTTGGTCCAGACTCGTAAAATAAACGTAAAAATACATCATGTCCTTTTTGGTTTAGTCCTTAAAAAGTGAAAGTTTTCTTTTAGTTTTTCGTTTGGTCCTTTTAAGGACTCAAGTGAAACGTTTTAAGTGTTCGTGTTATGGATTAGCGTTCGTCGCATTTGTTTTGCGCGGGAATTTCGAAAAGACAAAAGAAATTTGAACAAATAGACTGGAAAGGGAAGTAAGGACTTCCGGCTGAGGGACAAAGAGAAAGATTAAAATGCGTAGGCGTGTCGTCAATACAAAAGCGAGAGGGTTAAGCAGTCAGCAGTCAGTGGGGACAGTCAGTCGGTTGAATGAGTTCATTCGGACAGCAGGCGAGAGAGATATTTGCACGCTCTCCCCTCCCCTACGGGGGGGGCGTACCCGTTACTTAGCCACCATTCAACAAGGCCCCACGTGTGGCAGATAGCAGTTTTGTAGTCCCATCTTGACTTCCTCATTTTAGTAGCCTGCAACCATAGTAGTAAAGATTGTCAACGCTCGTCCACCACGAGAGAATGTAAAGAAATAAACTAAGGCTTGTTACAATGCCCATGTGTTGAGACTCTACGCCGACTACTAACCTACCCGCAGTATACCAGCAACGTATACGATTCAGCGTGAGTTTGAAGATGCCAGTATATAACATATACGATATAGTGCCAGCGAAGAAGGCTATGCAACATTCGTAGTTCTTGTAAGTTAAAGACTTACAAACATAAATGATACATATACCCTGTAGAGATAAGTTTAAACGTGGGAGTAACATGGGATGAATGTTTATATAAAGGCTGACATGATGATAATGATGATGATGATATTGATCCCTGTGCTTCTTAATTAGTCCCTTCCTTCGCCTAATGCAAGGATAAGATGTCGCTACCCTGGGGACTGATATTCTTTCTTTCTTTTTTGTATCTATTAATAATGGAGATTCGCTTCCGGTTTTTGTCTGTAACAAAAATTATGTCACTTCTTACGTCAATTACCCAAAATCGTCATAACATAGAATAATTACACTCAAAATTTGAACATGCAACATTAGACAATCCCCATTGATTTTTAAAACAAGTTTTAATAAATACATGACTGGTATATATATCTATATATAGTTTGTTTTATTTTAATACATATTTAAAGTTTATATTTCAAATTGTTTTATTTTTAATCCTTTAATGAATTTGATGATTTTACTTACTTAGGGTACAAACTCGCTGACATTGAATTTTTTTACTCCCACCCCCTCAAGCAATATGTTTAAAAAATCAATTTTTACATCGCCCGGAGGGTGTTTTTTATTTTGTACTAGCTTATTTAATTATCATAGCTGTGAACAGCGATCTCTGTTTAAGATTTATTTCCTTTCTCTCTGTGATTTTTTTCTTCTTCTCAATATTACTAAATGGTAGAAACTGATGGTCAAACGACAAGATTTAGTCGATAACAATGTGCAAAAACCACATCAGAATAATGAGTTTGGCACCAAACCCTCTTCTCAAGCAAACCAAAGGATCTCGTTGCATTCTGCAACCTAAGGGAAATTTCTCTATCTAAAGAGTTGTCCTGTAATAATGTGCTCCCAAGATAGACAAAGTGATGGACAACATTGAGGCGTAAAATAGTTTGGTTGGTTTGGTTTGGTTTGGTTTGTTTTTTACGGCATATCAACCTCAGTGGGTCATTTAATGCCGATAAAGTTTTGAAATAAATCAATTCTTAATGGATAATACAATTTTGTTTATAAACTCATGTTTTTCTATTTAACCCATAGATGGGACCCTAACAGGTACTACCACTCTGGGTCAGAGTGGACCAGGGAGCAATGGTGATGAAGGGGTGCTCCACATTCCCCAAACCTCCAAAACTGGAACCCCACCATGTAGACCCGCAGACACCGCCTTCTAGCACCCATATGATAAAAAGGGGTTGGGGCTTGCCATAAGGGCAATAGGGTTGGGAAAATCATATAGGAGCTAGGGCTTGACGTGACCAGCCGATTGATCGGAGGGGGCCTCTCCGACCGCCCGTCTAGCCCAAGATATGGCCAAAGTGGAGTATTGCAAGTCATGAACTGCTCATCCACTTGGGCTCTATCCTTAAGCGTCAAGGGTCGCCACCCTTGGTCAACAGGTGGCCCCATTGGGGGAGTCTTACCCCTCTGCAGAGTTGCAGTCGGTGTATTCTAACGCCCCAGCCGACAGGGCGGGCGTAAAATAGTTTTTAATAAATTCAGTACAATAAAAACTAGTTGTGATTAACGTGAAGTGAGTTCTATCTTTTATTTATTATTTATATCATTAAGCCCTGTTGATGGTTTTGATTAAAACCGAAACGCTTTAGCGTCGGCTATATATAAGTCAATCTTTGACTTAATTTTGGTGTTTTTTCTAATTATATATATATATATATATATGTGTGTGTGTGTGTGTGTGTGTGTGTGTGTGTGTGTGATAGATATGGACACGATAGAAAGAAAGAAAGAAAGAAAGAAAGAAGGAAAGATGGAGAAAAAGAAAGAAGAAAGAGAAAGAGAGTGTGTGTAACTTAGTAACACATCTGATGTTACCGTTACAGCACAAAAAGGAAGTCAGGCAGATTGTGCTTAATACTCTTGGGAAATTAGTTTGGTTTGGTTTGGGACTTCCATCAAGAGGATTGACATGGGTTAAAGCCAACCAACCAACCAACCAACAACAAGCACCGTTTAATTATCATTATTTCTAACGCAACTGATGCATTTTATATTCATTGAAACGTTAATCTCATCTCTACATCAGTTTCTTTCTAGCTTTTTTTTTTAATTTTTTTTTTTTTTTTTTTTTTTGCTGATTCTTTCTAAGAATATTATCTCTAATTTTTCTCTCTCGATCGTCTTCTCTCTTTAAATATCTCCTAATAATACCCTTCTTCCCCTCTCTCTCTCTCTCTCTCTCTCTCTCTCTCTCTCTCTCTCTCTCTCTCTTTTCTTGCTCTTCGTACAACCTACGCATGCGTCGTTGTGTTAACGTCGCCATCTTGAAACCTTTCCTTTTTTTATCCTCCATTTTTTTTTTTTTAGTGTCACTAATTAAAACTGTCGGCTGCGTCTTTCAGTCGTCCATCATAGCACTTCTGTCTTTCAGCATGGCCGACACTCTTACAGAATGAATTCCTCAATTCTTGTAGTCACTCCGGATAAAGGAATTGACAAAGAAATAATCTTTGAATGGAATTAAAGATTAAATAAAATGTTAAGTTGCTTTTGTTTTTCTTTTTTTTCTTACTAGTTTCAAAATGAAAGGACCATTTTTAAATGTTGATTGTATTCGCAAAAATCCTTGCGAGAATCCATGACGTCAGAAGGAAGAGGTTTTATGAAGAGAGGATTAAGGAGTTGGTATGGCTGCATTTAATCACATTGATAGATAAATGCAGGCATAAATACATGCATACGGACCTAAGAACACACACACACACACACACACACACACATATATATATATATATATATATATATATATATAATATATATATGGGATTAGAGAGATGGAACAGGACATATACAAATGCGTAACGAACGCTAAATTCCTAATATAACTATATAACGAAAACATACTATTAAAAATATCGTTTATCACTTGTGAAGTTACCTTAAAAGGGATATCCAAAACGTACATAGATAGTGAATCGTGATAAAGATGTAAAAGCTTTCAGCTTTGTGTGTGATAGGGAGTGCTAACCTAAAGGCGCAAGTGACGGATGCGTATGAATTTGTACTGTGTTTTTATATGTGTATGTGTCACGGTAGAGACTGAGAAATCTCGAAAACGTGCTGTTTGTCACTGATACACGATATATTCATTTATCATTTCCCCAGTATCGATTCAGTCTGGGATTTATGGTCAATTTCACATATTGAAGTACGTTAAAATGAAAACTCAATATTAGAGGAGAATAAAAAAACGGCTATGTTAATAATTTCCATATTATTCAATCTACATTTGTCTCCTTCCTCTATTCCGTTAGCATAACAAGATTGGAGCCTAAATAGGGTTCCACGGCGTTTCTAAGCACTGTTTCCAGAGGCCCCCTTTTTTCAAACGTCCTCTATATAGCCCGTAAACTTCGATGTGTTTAAATCCAGTCAGGTATATATTTTTATATGGTTATCTTTCTTTTAAAAAATAACATAACTAAGATGAAATATTCTCCGCTTGCGACGCTCGGTCCGTTGACTTGGGTCTGTCATTGATTCTTTTTTGTTCTACTTGTATGAGTAACTTCACCCTCGTCGATTACTTCTAGTCCTATCCATATTTTGCTCTTTGCCGACGCAGCCATGAACTTCGACCTTTGATTGATGTATATTTCTTTGTGTTTGACCCACTTGCGTGGGTCTGCAAAGATACATGATATGTTTAGTGTGTTTTACAAGTGGGTCCAAACACAAGCCTTCACCACTATAAACAAATCACTGTTCTGTGGGATTCATGTGTGTATGAACCACTCATTACGTCGAAAATCGACGGGAGAGTCCATTATATATATATATTATATATATACTTTATGGGATAGAGAGATTGAACCAGCAGATAGATAGATAGATATTAGAATAAGAGAACGTAGTCACTGAATGAGTTCTACGTTCTTACTATTATCTCCAAGTATATATATATATATATAGTTAGTACTACTTTAAGTATCATCTTTAGTACCATTATACTTTACTTTGAGGGATATCTTCCTCCATAGATTCTATTTACTCTATCTAGCTCTAGTGTATGTTAATGTTATATATAAATTTAATATAGTAGAGTTAATTGTTGTTGCGTAGTGAGTGGTGTAAGAAGTCCCGAGTAGCCAACTCGAGGATGATAGCTGCATTTCAGTTCAATTCACTAATGGTGTGGAAGATTTCTCAAGAACATGATTAAATAAATAATATTACAGGTGTATTCATTCTACACATCCGTGCAGGCCAGCTTTGGCGTATACCGATGTCGAGTATTTTGATCGCTTTACTTATGCTTGCCCTAATACAATTTAAAACCTATGGCCTATTTGTGAGCCGCATTTTCAGTCCTATCTAACTATCAACCTTACCTATTATACCCACATATTACATACACAAATGGCTGTCGAAGCCAAATTAAAGGAAATAAGACCTCTCTATGGATGACTGAACCCACACTATATACCGTATTATTACAATGGAATATATATATGAAATAATTATGATATTATATATAATAATCTAATTGAGTATTATAAGTTGAGAGCGAGAGTATCTGAAGCCGAGCAAAAATTAAAAAGAGATGAGATATGTATTGGCGCATGTGCCGCAATGAGTACTCCCCATAACAATACTTGGATATACGAATATGTGAAAAAAGCGAAATTTCGACTTCTGCCTATATAAAATAGATGACCTTAGATACATCATTCTTGAGGGTATCCTAGGAGGTATCCACGCAAGGAGACCAGATTACTGAATGAATAATAACATATTCCTTTCTGATGATCCAACGATCAGATAAGATAGATCTAGATATTCAAGGAATTCTATAGGATAGATTCTGATGTCACTATGCCAATGATGGCTGCATTATCAGTACTATACAATATAACTGGATAATTACCATTACATACGGTATGTATGGTAAAGAACCGTCGACCTGCCACATCATCTGGTGATAAGTCAGTAAATGTTTACTAAATTGTAAGTTCGTCCTTACTCTCTAGCAGTGTCCAGATAGTCTTTGTGTGTTATAACTTACTTATTGGAATGGTTTTGATGTTGATCGGTGAATATATGAGACTAATAAGATAAGTTCCCAGAGATATCTAATCATCTATATAAATAAGCAGTACTATCATCAGTTCTATATCCATATCTAGTCTATGGCGTAATGGCTTTTACCAGTCCATTGATCTAACGGATACAATTACCCATGGGACAACCTCTTGCTGCTAATTATCCGTGCGCCTATCATTTCATATCGCTTCTCAGGGAGGTCCTCTGCCGCTCGACTTCATGAGGAGCGTTAATCCGTAGTTGTGATCTTCAATCTTCGATATGTTAGTCTGTGCCACAACATTGTTCGGCTGGGGTCTGATTTGTCAACAATATAAGATGTGAGAGAGACACTTTCAGTCTTATGCGGGTTCAATAATATAAATTATCACACTCTCCAATATCTCTAAAAATAAAGAATTCCATGAGATTATTTTAACCCTGCCCCATAATCATCATACACAAGTTCTCTAACCTTGCAAGAGGAAAGCAATTTCAAATTATTTAAGTCTGGGGTCAGAGCGATTATACGTAAGCGTCCAACCGAAAGTTTTTATATGATATCATTATTGCTTTTAACCTATAAGATTTGGGATAACTATTTTAATAAATATCAATTTTGATCCGTTAGCTGTATATTATTATATATGCACCTGGTCTTTATAACTAGTGACAAAACAATATAGATTACAATAGAACTAATTGTCATACTAACCATTGATGAAGACCAATTTTTCTTATATCTATACATACAACATAAAAATGAGAATAAGAGCCTGTAAGAATAATATGATTATTTATAATATAGACGGTATAAATTTATCAGCGAGTTCTTGAACTAGTCCCGAAAATATAGATCGAAACATAATTATCGTACTAATATATATTAATGGTTGTACGCTTTGTTATAGCACGTCTTCCATCTCTCCCATATAGACAGACATTTCGAAACAAGTCTCCATCGCGTGGAACCTAAAGCAATGAAAAGAGGATAGACAACTCTCAACTATGGTATTGGCCACTGTCATATACATCGTGACTATCGACTAATGTACACACCCGAACACTTTTATCTTCCTCAAAATAGTGAAAATATCTTATTATAAATATGTCAAAGTGATTTATCTTACGTAACAATATTATAAGAATAAAATTATAATATCGTGAGTGTTGTAAACAAACAGCACCTAATTTACCTCGGCGCTTCGTTGTTGATGATTTCCTATTGTTATAGTAGTGTGCAAGTCGGCGTAGTGTTGAGTCGATTAAAACGCAAAACATGATGTGAATTTATATCAGACTTACCCATACCTCTAATTGAAATGACACTAGGAAGTATAAGAGATAGGAGAGATCAAAAAAAAACATATAGATATAAATTCCAATTTTTAAAAATGGAAGTGACGAGGAAAAGAATGTAGAATGATAATCTGTTCATTAGTACGAGTGACTAGATGCGCGACTCGATGTTCCGACAAAGAAACTAGTGATACGATACTTATAATAATTCAACGGTGCCCCCAATCCTAAATAAAGAAGTATTATATAATAAAACGAATTGTAGGAATGTATTGTTCATGAATCCCATTTGTGCGTCTATGGATACATTGCTCTTAGAGTGATCCTTAGAAAGTGATGCGTGGGAATGAGAGAACTAAGAAAAGGGAAAATAAACTATACATATGTTGATGTTCAAGCTATTTATATCTGTTTCTGGAACCACTTAATCGTAGTAGATGAATATACTATAAGGCGTATATCGTAATATCCACAATGGAGAAACCCAGGATTGCCATTCTCAAGCATATCAATTGTCCATAACAGAATAAATGATAAAAATTTATCCCGATTATGATACAATGTATAATATTATACTTATTATTTATATGATACAATGTATATAAAATTAGTTTAAGTAAATATAAGATCCTGCGTAACGCCGGGTCCTAAGTGGTCATTTCGGTCACCTGGATCTTTTATCA
>CM042181.1:41556719-41587656 GCA_023376005.1 Doryteuthis pealeii | reverse complement strand
AAGATGAGAGTAGGATAACGAAATAAAGAAAGAAATTTCGAGCATGCACAGCCAAGATACAAAGACGGACACGACATGCCACACGGAACAATCGCGAAACCCATTTCAAGATACTGGCGTCCTCAACGTAAATGCGAAGCAACAAACTGATGTAAACGCCGGTCTGCGGGTGCTTAGAGAAAAATAACTCGATGGCCTTCTGCCCTGCTGATGATGAAAATTCCTCGAAAATATTTAGGTATAAACATCATTTAACACCTATTACATTGCATTGTAAATTGCCTTCGAATTTATATTTACACAACAAACACACACACACACACACACACACACAACCACATATATATAATATATATATATATATATAAATATTTTTTGGAGGTTGATTTTGAAGACTATTCAATGCAGGTTTTAAGGAAAAATAAGGTAACAATGGTGTTGTTTGTTAATCTGTGATTAAAATAAAATAAGATAAAATCACAGGTTAACAAACAATAGCATTGTTACCTTATTTTTCTCTTTACACCTGCATTGAGATAGTCTTCAAAATCAACCCCCAAACCAATATATATAATATATATAGTATATAAAAGATTAGAGGGAGAAATGTGTACAAAGAAACAAAACTCAGACATGTATTTTATAGAAGAGAAAGGGGGCGGGAGAGGGGTGGATTATGGGATAAAGTCAGGTGGATAGGATAGCGTTTGAGGAAAAATACATAATTGTATGATGCTTTAATGATTAAATAAACGACTGATCAAGCTGTGCTCAATGTACGGCGAAATATATCTCCTACATACACTTGTCTGAGTTTTGTTCCTTTGCCCACATTTCTTCCCTATAATCTTCAATACATTCTGTCAGATTTACTCCAATCTTTCTATTCTCATAATATATATATATATATATATATATATATATATATATAATATATATATATATATATAATATATTAGAATAAGTCGTCGGGGTGGCCTAAATTAAGAATCCACCAGACAGTGCAAGACCAAGGAGATTGTTTTGGCATCTGAGGTGGAGTGACACACCTACCATCAGCTCCTTACTTTACTGCATAGATACATGAATCCATATATTCTCCCTCCAGCTATGGGTTAATACACTACTTATACACTGAGTTGGCGATGGCCGGTATCGAATCAGGAACCTTGCAATTCCTATAGAACGTCCTACCGACTTAGCTAAACTTGCACAATATATATTATATATATATATAATATATATATATATAAGTTTGTTGAACTGTACAGACAATTCTTGTCGGACAAGTTTTTGTTGATCCTTTTCTAATTTTCCGGCATCTTTTTGGTTTCGGGGTGTAACTGGTGTAACAGTCCACAAAGTTTCAAAAACGAGGGCTTTCGGCAATACACTTTGCCATCATCAGTTAGGAAACGATGGTATGGTTTCGTGTCTCGTTTTTAATGAGAACGAGTAGTAGCAAGGAATTAGAATGGGAGGATAACAGTTGGTAGTGGAAGGTTGTAGGTTTGTAGTGGTTCGAGCGAGCGATGCTGTAGTGATTTTTTGTGGGAGGGGCACAAGTTGTGAGAAAGGGAGGGGAGGGGGATAGTGGAAGGGATAGGCGGAAAATATAAAAATTTAAGAAAGGTGGTTTTGTTTGATTTGCTTCGATTATTTGAAGTTTTTTTGTTTTTTTTCTTTATTAGTGTGCGTGTATTTTCGGTTAGAATTTTGCAGTAGGTAGAGGGGGGCATGAATGTGTTTTAAGATGTTGATTAATGGAGCTGGAATATATATATATATATATATATATATATAAACAAATAACAATAAACAAACACTGACCGCCACACATCAAACAGCCACTTTTGACCCAATTAAAAATCTAAAAGTCATGTGCACAGTACCGAGACACATACACACACTCACATTCACACACATATATGTATGCACACACATACATTTATATGTATTCATATATGGCATATACATAACTCCAAGAACCCTCCTCACATATATAAGAGCATTAAAAAAATAACCCACCCCTCAAAAGAGGTTTTTCACGAACAGATGGACTTGCTACTAACACACTTCTCTACCCGGATTTAGCATGTCAAACCCCAAAAATACTCAATTTTTATAGTTTTCCATAATGCCCCTTTCAAAAAATCTAAAAACAATTCTTCAAATAAGAAATTTTCTCCTGACGATGACCTAAGGTCGAACTTGAGAATAATAACATATATATATAAAAATATTCCTGTTTGTCTTATTATTTTTGTTCATTAACTATATATATATATAATATATATATATATATATAAAATGATAAAAGTAACCTACTGAGTTTCATCGTCTGAATCGTCAGGGTTATATCCGTTGAATTAATCGAGTTTTCGATTAATATCAGTTGGTACAATGCAATGCCCTTTGAAATGGGTCTTATCTTCTATAGTCGAACGCTTTTTTTCTTTTTTTTTTCTTTATATATATTTTTTTTTCTTTTAATATTTTTTTATTATTATTTTTCTTTTTCTTTTTAAAATTTTTTTCTTTTATATATATATTTTTTCTTATATATATATATTATATTATATATAATATATTAATATATATATATAAATAGATTTATATATTTATAATATATATTATATATATATATATATTATATATATATATTATATATATATTATATATATATATAATATTATTCCAGCAACGATAAATAACATAAAAATCATTAATCATGAGAATAAATGTTTATTCCCGGGTGACACCCCCACACCCCTATTGGAGCTGGAAACTTATGTAAAGCCGTCAAATAATTAACAAATTGCCTCTATGACTGATTACGTCTATTAAAGCTAAAGAAGTTGGTAAGAAAAAAACATATCAGGTTTGGCGGGAAAAAAGAAAAAGAAAGAAAAACAGAAATCAACAAGTATTCAGAGTATGGAATTCCTTTAATGGGTAGGGAATAATATTCGAGTTGATAAACCATCAGGTTCAAAAGTTTAATATATATATATATATATATATATATAATATAATAATATATTACCATTTACAATATCAGTGCACATATGTATGCAACAAATGATGCATAATTGCTTTAATTGCAATATATATATATATATATATATATATATTATATATATATGTGTGTGTGTGTGTGTGTGTGTGTGTGTGTGTGTGTGTGTGTGTAAAGGAATAACTTACCGGTAAAAAATTGGGTTGGTTTAAATATTTGGTTGGTATAAGTATATATATATATATATATATATATATATATATATATATATATAATATAATAATAATATCTATGCACATATGTATGCAAAGAATTATGTATAATGCTTTATACATATATATATATATATATATATATAATATATATATATATATATGAATCTTCTTTGTGTACGAAAGCAATTTTATTCCTTATTAATTACTATATATATATATATATATATATATATATATATATATATATACTACAGAAAGCTCGAAAAGATCCTTAATTTTTATTGTTAAACAGGAGACGTGTCTTTTGTGGGGTTTTTTTTTTGCTTTTTTGTGTGTATACGTATATATATATATATGTGTGTGTGTGTGCATATATATATATATATATATGAGCATATAAATATATATATATGCATAAATATATATACATATATATGTGTGTGTATGTGCGTGTGTGGTGTGTGTGTGTGCGTGTGTGTGCGTGTGTGTGTGTGTGTGTGTGTGGTGTGTGTTATTCTCTTCGTTTGCATGTTACTTGCTATCTATGGAATTCGACGCTAATGGAACAATTTTACTGAAATTTGGCATTTGAACTCTTTTCATTCTCAAAGGTTTCATTTTTAATACCATCATTTTTTGATGATGTCGGGGTCTGGCGCCAGACCCCCAACATGACATGTGCTCGTTAAGTTTTTAGATTAACATTGATCCGGATAGACTTAAATTCTTTGAAAGACGAAAAAGTGAAATAAAATAAAACAAAATAAAAAAATTGAATACCCATCAAAAATGAATAAAACAAAACTTCTTCAGCATAAAATAACCCAACAATGATTGACATGCCATTAAAGCTGACTAACCAATGGGACTGAGAATACATTGATTCAGTTATCTTTATATCACGTATCTTTGAGAATCTGTGTTACGCCTCAAAGATACGTTGTTCAAAGTTAACTGACCTGAAAAAATGTAAAAGTTTTTTAAAATAAAATAACTGGTGTGTTATATATTTTATTTCAGTTAACTTTGAACCACGTATCTTGAGAATCTGTGTTACGCCACAAAGATACGTGTTCAAAGTTAACTGAACTGAAAAAATGTAAAGTTTTAAATAAAATAACTTTATTCAGTTAACTTTAAACCACGTATCTTTGAGAATCTGTGTTACGCCACAAAGATACGTTGTTCAAAGTTAAGTGACCTGAAAAAATGTAAAATTTTTTAAATAAAATAACTGGTGCATTATATCTTTTATTCATGCTGAATGTGCAATAACCCTTGTAGGTGCAAACATATATTCATACAAGGATTTTTGTGATATATATATATATATATATATATATATATATATATATTATTATTATTTAATAAATATATTTGCCGAGTTGTCTGGTGTGGTAAATATGATTCAATTATCCAAATATATAATTCTCTTCAAATTTAATATAATATATATATAATATTAATATTAATATATAAGATTTTTGGATGTTTGTTTTTAGAACAATGTTGAATAAATTATTATTTATATTTTTGCTTGAAGGCAATTAATAAATGCATGTATGTATAAAATTCGATAATTTATAGAAAATAAACTTGACAAGTAAATCCCGCAAAGGAGGCTCGCCAGCAGAACACCGTACAGACTGTTTCGACTTTATTAAGTCTCTTCAGCGATGTATACTAACGACTCCCCTCCGACAGGAATCGAAACCGGGACTTCACAGGCATAGTCAGAGACCATACGGTACAATAGCGAACAATCCTGGAAATTAACCTTGTCAAGGAAACTATTACACATAGTAGGCAAGTAGACGTTTATTTAGTAAACAACCCGGCCGTTAGCTCTTGAAGTGAATAAGATTTTTGGATGTTTGTTTTTAGAAGCATGTTGAATAATTATTATTTATATTTTTGCTTGAAGGCAATTATAAATGCATGTATCGTATAAATTCGATAATATAGAAAATAAACTTGACAAGTATAGGATGGCTCGCCATGCAGAACACCGTACAGACTGTTTCGACTTTATTAAGTCTCTTCAGCGATGTATACTAACGACTCCCCTCCACAGAATGACTCACAGTCAAAGACCACATTCACTTCGCCGAAAGAGCTAACGGCGGGTTTGTTTACTAAATAAACGTCTACTTGCCTACATAGCAGGGGCGGTGTAATAGTTTCCTTGACATATAAAAATATATTCAAAAAATATAAAATAATAAATTTATCAACATTGCTTCTAAAAAACATCCAAAAATCTTATATATATTATATATTATATAATTATATATATATATATATATATAATTATTTATATTAAATTTGATAAGAAATTATATATAATTGATAATTGAATCATATTTACCCACGACCAGACAACTCGGCAAACACCATTTGCGACATCCGGAGCGCTGAACAGCTGTTTTCGACCTTCTTTTGGTCTCATCAACATGCATACCATAATCTCCGCCACTAGAGATTGAACCAGCGGACCACAGCGTGAAGAGCGGGGACTCAACACACTGGGCCACCAGCCCATGCCACAAACGGAGAATGCCAAATCATCTAGACAATGGTAATATTAATTCAAACTGTGCAGCCACCTAACCTGTATTCCGTGTATCCCATCGCAGGATTACAGAGGGCAAGGTAAATCCTTGTATGAATATATGTTTGCACCTACAAGGGCATACAATACAGTGGGATTTCGAAGATCACAAATAGAATCATCCCTTAAACCAGTCATTTGGATTACCTTACATTTTATATATATATATATATATATATATATATATATATATATATATATATATCTATTCTAGAAAAAAACTCAAATGATCAATGCAGGCTAGAAAAACTCAAATTGATCTGCTCTGTTTAGTCCCTTGATGCCCGAGATGGGGACTTGTCAAGAGCGATGACGATGGGTACGAGTTAAGACAGCGATTTATGGTAATCCCAGCTGTCAATGCGACTTGATAAGGATGTACAATATGATTAAAATATAACTCCTTATTTTAAACTAAAATCATGCCGGTTGTCAATATTTTTGCCAACTATTAACAGCTAGCAAGATTTTAGGTTGAAATAGGGAGTTACATTTTCAATCACCCTGTACGTGTATACATATTTGTCAGCATATATATATATATATATTATATTATATATATATATATATATATATATATACCAACCCCTCCGCACGAGCAGGATGTGATACAAGTCAATTTCTTAAGCGGAGTTCAACAGGTTTGAATTCAGAGTTCTCTTTCTCCTAGAACGGTTGCCTAACCAAAGTTAAAGAGCCCAGTCTGCCCTGCTATTTTCCATAGCTGGAGGGAGAGTAGTATTCATAGCTTTCCCAAAGGTATTAGCGCTAAGTGAAATGCAATTACCACATCCAGGATTTAAACTCGAGGCAACGAGTCCATTTCCCTTAACCATTACACCACACGCTCCCATATATATATATTGTCAGCACCAGGTGCCATTGACTCCATGTCCTCACCACCTTATATATATATATATATATATTATATATATAAACCCGCAAATCACATGAGTTCGTGTGAGAGCTAGTTTCCTCGTCAGTTCCAAGCATGGTGTTGGCGAAGAGAGACGTATCTTGCTTAACTGGAACTCATCACCTACATGCGTGCTGTGTTAGTTAAAATGTGTAATAAAAGTTTAAGAAGTAACTTGACGTTGTTGGTCAATGAATGCTTAGCTATAAATGAACCAACAACATGAACCCAGACATCACGCCGACGTCGACTCAGAGATAGAATTCAATATGGCGACTAGACGATCACACGTTGGCCAGAGAAGAAAGAAGTAATGCAATTATGCATCTTATCTCTCTGATGCCTGCCCTCTCTCTCTCTCCTCTCTCTCTCTCTCTCTCTCTCTCTCTCTCTCTCTCTCTCTCTCTCTCTCTCTCTCTCTGACACAAAAGAACATTTATGTATATACCCAACATGTGGATCATAATTCAGAACTGGACAAAATTTCAGAAAAATTGAAGTGGGTGGGTGACATGGCCTGGATGATTTGACATGGAATTACCCAATAGGGAGTTACTTTTCAATTACCCTGTAAATTCAACTGTAAATCCTATTAATTGGGGGTGGGGTGATGGACACTTCCAAGTAATGAAATATTCCTCTTGTCCAGAAAGATGCTATAAACGAATTTTACTCAACATGACACCTAAAAAAAAGGTGTATGATATTATGATTAATGGTAGATTAACTGCACTTTTTATTTTCAGCCTTTAATTCTAAAATATTTCCTCCGGGTGTCAAACAAATTAAATATTAACTAATCATGCTGCGTCCTTGTCACGAAGGGTTTCAGGTAGAATTTTAATTTTTCTTTTTAAATCAAACCTTTTCCTCCATTACTCTTGTAAAATGAAAATGATTACACTAGTGTTACATAATCTATGCGGTTGCATAAGATTATTTTCAATCCCCTGTAATTCTGAGGGGATGACTCCTTTCATACCATGGCCGGGTCCTTCTATGGAAAATTACAGAAGCCCGCCAAATATGTGAAGTCACGTGGGACCTTTTTCAGAGTCCCCAGTTTGCAGTTATACGTCAGGCAGAGCAGCGGCCATTTTATGCTCTGCCTAAAACTGGAACTCACGCGCGCTATGTTATGTCTGGGCTAGGGATTTACCGAATAAAGAACATTAAAAGAAAATCGAAGTCTTGTGTTTACTAAAAACTAACAATGACACAGGGCTTCTGATAAAGAGAAATCCCTAACAGAAAACCAGCCCGGAATCCCCATGACAACTCCAGACGCAAGATGTTAGAAGATAGAACCAAAGCCGGCCAGAAGAGAAGACGACTAGAAGTAAGAAGTAAGAAAGGGTATACAACATTATATCGATTTAGTAACGGTAAAACGCCACTACGTTACACTAGTTTACAAAGAATTGAAGCAAGCACAAACATAGATGTTTTAACCTAATTTGGGGGTGCAGCTGAATTCAGATTTGATATCCGTTTTTACTCATCACCTCTAGTTTTTTAGATATGCATACTGTACATTTTGTACACATACTGTACATAAAGGAATATATGCATTCAGGGTTAATTTCTAATATTGTGTGACTTATGTCTTCTTTTTTAGTTATTATGCAATAAATATAAGTGATAGCATTACATTTTTATATATATATAGCTATATATCAAGACGGATTTTGGAAGTTAAGCGTAGCCAACACGTCTCAATCAACAGCCAGTAGTGCCCTGGCAGTCAGCGCAGGAGGTTGTCGTCCTTCGCAGCGCAGGAGGAAGGTGTCCTTCGACAATTGTGTTACACAATCTTTTGGGTATATATTTGTATTACAATTTCCAACGACGCACATTTTATTGCCTTACATATGATTTAATTTTACTTTGTTGGATGTTCTTGCGTTACATCCCGGAAACAAATCATCTAAGAGAACACACTTCTAACTGTCTGCGGTACTATGAATTGTGCACATTGTGTCACCCAAGTATATTTATTCCGTCAATGTTCTTTATCTATCCTGTTTTATCTGTAATAAGCAGCTGCAACTGTTGAAATAAGCACGTATATACTCTGTATATACTAAAATGTGACTATTTAAAAGACAGAAAAGGATATCTTATAGATTCAGTGTCAACTTTAGTTTTAAAACATCAAAATTTGCTTGCATCAAAATCTGTGGATGAATAATATATATCCATACATGTATCTGTATATCTATGAAAATATGTGGAGAAAAATACAGATCGACTTATACAATTTTTATTGGGAAGCGCATGGTGTAATGGTTAAAGTCATGGGAAACAAACTCGTCGCCCCGAGTTTAAATCCTGGAGGCGGGATTTGCATTTCACTTAGCACTAATACCCTTAGGTAAGGTATGAATCCTAAATAGTAGAGAAGACTGGGCTTTTTAACCTTGGTTAGGCAACCGGTCTAGGAGAAGGAAAACTCTGAATTCAAACCTGTTGAACTCCGCTTAAGACATTGACCTTGTGTCACATCCTGCTCGTGCAGGGGTTGGTAAATATATATTGAATTAGAAATACTAATGAAATCAAATACGGATACAAAAAAAATTACGCTTATTTTACTTCATTCTAATTGGTTTCAATATGTAAACACACACACAGTTACGGTAAGTGGAACCCAGGTATAGGCATATTCATTACATCAATTTTATACTAATTTAATTTTTTTAAATTACAAACATGAAACTCAAATTTTCTGTCCCAAAATCATAGGTAGCTTAAGCAAATAAGTGTATTTTTGTATAAAGAAGAAAATATATGTGCACATTCACAATCCCATCTGTTTGAGTGTATTTTTTGGTACACATAATGCTCAATATATATGAAATAATATTAGAAAATTGTTTGTCATAGATGCAGTGCCACATCGTGATATTGATCTTTCTATGAAAAAATCAGAAATAACCAAAAACTTTAAATTGGTTAACTTTAAGACTTTTTGATATCATTTTTGGATTCCTTGGGCAAAAATGTTTCATAAACCAATTTTTAGGAGTAGGAGAAGCTGTATAACTTATTTTACAGAAAAAAAATAGGTTACAAAATGTCGCCATTTTTCGCGACCCCCTTCCGCCCCCCCCCCTCTCAAATTTGGAGAGTTAAAAATCGCATCTGGAAGATTAAATTTTAAGTACAATAGTCATTCACCCGTGACTGACTGACGTATATTGAACACTTTGACATGAATCGCCCCGGGGCCAATTTTCAATTGGTCACTCAGACTCTCTGGCTGCTAAAATATTATTTTCCTTCTCTTTTTTCCACTTCCTTTTCCCCCCAGATATTCGACAAACAATTTTTTTCTTTATTCGATTTATTCTTTTATAAGCCTTTTATTTTCTTTACAGCACGGCGAAAGTCGTATAAAAAAGGGTCTTTTTTATAAGTTTTTATACGTGATTTATTTTAGTAAAAATATATGAATTCTGCAAGAAAAAAAAAGTCGTAATATTATTCTTTTTCAAACTTTTACTTGTTTTTTTTTATTTGAACTGCCAAGAAATAAGATTTTTTCCAAAGAAATCTTCTAATATAATTATTCAGACTCTTATCTTTAGAGAAAAAAATCGTTTTTTTTTTATCGCTTCATCTTTTACAGATTTCATAAAATGAAATGGGGCGAGGGGAGACCTCGTAAAATATATTTACATTTTAGGAAAAACTTATTTTAAACATAGTTTTATGAACAGGTGAATAAGTATCGACATTTTCGTGAAAATTTGACTCTTGATTTTTTATAGAATTCTTTTAAAAAGCCTGTCGTCTGTAGGGACTCGAGAAGAACGAATTTCAGTCGGCGAAGGTGAATTCCGACTTTAACGTAATTATTAAAGGGGGGATGACATGGCCTGAATGATTTGACAAGTAATTATTCATGAGCAAAACTTGAATTAAAAGAATCAAACCTTTTCTTCGTAATTTCTTAGTAATTGGTTTTAACAATGTGTCAGCATTATTTGGGATTATGTTGTATGGTATAGATTTGTTTCATGTCTATATTTTATGGTATAATTTTATTTCCCTCAAAAAAGAGAGAATATCCTCCATGTTGACATTTTCAAACAGATCTTTCATATTGTTTGCTTTAAAATAACGGTTTCTGATGTGAGCAAAAAACCTGCATTCCATTGATAAGTGTTTAACAGTCAAAGGTGTTTGACCTGTTTCACATTGTGGTTGTTGTTCTTTTTTGAGTATATAGGAGTGCGTTGGTTTTTTGTCTAATTACTTTTAAAAAATCTTAAACTCAAATTAAAACACTTGAAATTCTAAGAGTTCATATTTTGAGACATTGAAATTTTATATTAGATTATTTTGTCTTATTTCTTTCAGGCCGGCTGTCTACCTCAGATTGATAAGCTGATTGTTAAGCATATTAAATGTTATATAATTATTAGATCCCTAATACTTATATAAGGTAGTGTAGAAACATAATGGCGATTAGTGCAGCAGATGGCCTTGAGAGTGAGTGACGGCGCTTGACCTCACTCTCACCTTGCCTTCCTGGGATAAAACGTGAGAACCGGAAGGCATAGAAGACCCTGTTCCGGTTTAAGGATAGTAAGCAACTCAGTCAGTTAGCAAGTAGGAGCCGAGCTCGTAGGATGTGCGCAGATGTCTGGTTTGGGGATTTACAAATAAAGTAACATCAAAGTAAATCGAAGTCTTGTGTTTATTACCTAAAAACTAACAATGACACAGGGCTTCTGATAAGGAGAAATCCCTAACAGAAACCAGACCCGAAATCCCCAAGAAAGTCCAGACCTTAGAAGATTCCAGACCAAGACGCAAGATGTTAGAAGATAGAACCAAAGCCGGCCAGGAGAAAATACGACTAGAAGTAAGAAGTAATGAAGGCTATACAACATATATCACTTTGGTACCGTGAAAACCTCAGTATACAACATAAAGACATACACGATGCAAAGGGATTAGTAAGTAAAACTACTTAATTTGTTTTTAAATTAGTCTATTTATATATGTCTAGTTTGTTTAACCATATATCCTTATAGACACCGCCCTGTCGGCTGGAGCGTTAGAATGCACCGACTGCACCTCTGCAGAGGGGTAAGACTCCCCCAATGGGGCCACTTGGTTAAGGATAGAGCCTAGGTGGATGAACAGTTCATGACATGCAATACTCCACTTTGGCCCTATCTTGGGCTAGACGGGCAGTCGGAGAGGCCCCCTCCGATCAATCGGCTGGTCACGTCAAGCCCTAGCACCTATATGATTTTCCCAACCCTATTGCCCTTATGGCAAGCCCCAAACCCTTTTTATCATATGGGTGCCAGAAGGCGGTGGCTGCGGGTCTACATGTCCTGGGAATGACGTTAAACTCTATCTGATGGTGAGGTTCCAGTTTTGGAGGTTTGGGGAATGTGGAGCACCCCTTCATCACCATTGCTCCCTGGTTCACTCTGACCCAGAGTGGTAGTACCTGTTAGGGTCCCATCTATGGGTTAAATAGAAAAATTTATTTATAAAAAAATTGTATTATCCATTAAGAATTGATTTATTTCAAAACTTTATCGGCATTAATTTGTTTGGTTTGTTTTGTTTTATGGCATATCAACCTCAGTGGGTCATTTAATGCCGACAGGGCGGTATCGACATTAAATGATCCACTGAGGTTGATATGCCGTAAAACAAAACAAACCAAACCAAACCTTATAGACATACGATTAAATATATCATTAAAATACCTGACAGAATGAAAAGGAAATAAGACGTTAAAACCAATTTGGTAGAGGGTTTATATATCTATTATAACATCTTGTGCTATATGGACTTAATCATAATGGCAATAAGTTGTAAATAAAAGGCAGCAAGAAGCGACGATTCTTTTGAAAAGAAATCCAGGAAAAATACTAAATGAGAACTAATACTCGTGTTCCTTAAAAGTACGACTGTTACCATATGGCAACACCCTCTGATTAAAAACGAGACCGTAAAGATGAAGTTCAAAAATGTAAATGCGGATTATTTGGGGATGCTTATCCGCTGAATTCTTATAAGTATCGTCACTTCTGCTAAATAGTGGACCATTCCGTTTTTATAATAAAAAAGAAAGGGATGAAAAAAGACATGCAACAGAGAAAAATATCATAAGAAAAAAACGAAAAAAGAAAGGGATTAGGGGAAATATACAGAGAGGGAGTGAACGCGTTGATGCGATTAGAATAATCTGTTTCGATTGAAAATAATGAAAATAGGAAAAGAAGGAAAAAAGAAAAAAAGATTGAGAGAGAGAGAGTTAAATCAAGATTATTATACTTTATACATATTGAACTATTTTGCAATAGCTCTAAATTAAACATATCAAACGTTGGGATAATTAAATTATCATACTGTGATATATCCATAGGTCCCGCTACTTAGTATTTCACACATTTGAGTGTTTCCCACCAGCGTTAGTTGGTGGTCTTTCACTGAAGTGTGAGTGACAACAAGTCTCTTCGAGTCTCCAGGACTCTCCTGAGTATTCTAGATGATTTCTACAGTGTTGTTAATTATATAGTCTCAATTCTTCCTGTTATTATTATTATTATTATTATTATTATTATTATTATTATTATTATTATCGTTAGTCAACATTATTATTATTATTAGTCAACATTATTATTATTATTATCATCATTATTATTATTATTATTAGTCAACATTTTTTTTATATTATTATTATTATTATTAGCATTAGAGAAAGATTGACTGAATTTTTAATTTTTAATTTTCTACCTTAAATCCAACCTCGTGTTGATAAAGTCATTTCTCTTCAAAGTGCCAACGGAATTAAATATTAAATTTTCACCATTTCAAAATGTGACGTAAAACGTGGATACGTCCATGAGGAACAGCACAACATTACTTCTCGAAAATATTGTAACGGAGACAAGTTCCTTGGAGAGGGAAAAAGAACTGTAGGTACCACCAAAATACGTCACGTTTAGGTCATATTGAAGGAAGAAACGTAAATATTTTGAAACTTTTTTTAAATCTCGTAAAAAAGAAATAACGAATATAAAGAGTTGTTACAAAGAAAAACAGTTAATTCAAAGATCAAATTATTCGATTCGGGTAAAAATTACTCACCGTTATCTCGATGTCCGGATGAAACTACGAAAATAAAACAATTAATGACAAAGTAAATATATATACACATTAGATAGAGACAATATTGAAATTCTATTTAAAATGTCCAGCTTTTGTAAATTCATGTTACATAATTATTAGATACCTAATATTTATGGCAATAGTGTAGAAACATAATGGCGATTAGTGCAGCTGATGGCCTTGAGGGTGAGTGACGGCGCTTGACCTCACTCTCACCTTGCCTTCCGGGGATAAATCGTGAGAACCGGAAGGCATAGAAGACCCTGTCTTCCGGTTTGAGAATAGTAAGTAAGACTCAGTTAGAAGTTAGAAGCCGAGCTCGTAGGATGTAAGTCTCACTGCGCAGATGTCTGGGTTGGAGATTGAGAATAAAGTAACATCAAAGTAAATCGAAGTCTTGTGTTTATTACCTAAAAACTAACAATGACACGGCTTCTGATAAGGAGAAATCCCTAACAGAAACCAGACCCGAAGTCCCCAAGAAAGTCAGACCTTAGAAGAGACCAGACCAAGATAGACGATCAGAATAGCAAAGCCAGCCAGAAGAAAATACGACCAGAAGTAAGAAGTGAAGAATGGTATACAACACTCAAAAGTAAACAGCTAAGATTTGGGGGGAGGGATTTGCTCCCGCACTACCAAGGCGATTCTGGGTAGCCGCTTCTAGTACATATACAAAAGACAATTAGTGTCTATGTATGTGTATGTATGTCCAGATGAAACTATGAAATTAAAACAATTAACGACAAAGTAAATGTATATACACATTAAATATCACCGCTTGTTGCTTTTTGCCCAAAAATATGAAGATTTGATTTATATTCGAAGATATTTAAAAATCAAAATATACATAGAAATAGCATTGAAATTCTATTTAACAATGTCTAGCATTTGTAAATCTTCCAAGTACACAAATCAATATACCAGGTTCTCACCCCTTTATACCCAGGCGACGCTTGGTAGCCGCTTCTAATACTGTATATAATAAAATTTGAAATTTATACACTGAGTAAAGAAAGAGAAAGAGAAAAAGGATGATGACGATGAGGAGGAGGAAGAGGATGATGACGATGAGGAGGAGGAAGAGGATAATGACGATGAGGAGAAGGAAAGAGGATGATGACGATGAGGAATAGAAAGAGGATGATGACGATGAGGAGGAGGAAAGAGGAAAGACTCTCAAAGCAGTTTTGACTAACGAGAATTTTGGTTTGAATTCAATTTACTTTCTCCTAGAACGCTTGCTATACCAAGATTAAAGATCCCAGTCTGCCCTACTATTTACACATAGCTGGAGGGAGAATAGTTGGATTTGTCACTATCCCAATGGTATTAGTACTATGTGAAATGCAAACAGCTTCGTCCAGGATTGGAACTTGTCTCACCGTCTTCATTTCCCACGATCTGTAACATTACACCTCCTGTCCCAAAGATTTTATCGAATAATATCATTGAAAACTAATTTTCTTATGAAAACCATTACGAGTGCATTAGTATTATTTGTGTAAAGGAAGTAACCCTCACGTATGCAAATGTTACGTAATAAAGGAACAATAGAAGATTGGCTCAGCATGATGCGAGTTGATCTCCAACCACGAACGTTGTTTCGTATTCTCAGATCGCAAACACACGTACTACAAGTTTTTCAAGATTAGTAATCTTACCAATCCTTCTTTTACGCGCAGGACTTTTTTTACCTTGCCGGCCGGAATCCGTTTTTTTTTGTATTTGTATTATTTGTAATAAACTATTATTACAACCATTCAACCTTCTCGTTAATGTATTTCCAATACATAACAATCATAAATTATAAATTCATTTTAATGTATTTTTTATAATAAAGTAATTTCGAATAATTACGACTAATTAGACCCAATTAAAATGGAATTTTCAAACATTACGTAATCCTAAAAGCAAGGTATATTTTAATATGAATTTTGTGTCTCAAACTAACAAGGAAAAGGCCTTTAGACCATAAAAAATCTCAGCTTTAGTAATAATAGATAGATAGATTAGACAAACATGATCTGTTATGTCACCCATTGAGCTCTGGGTAGAAAATTGAGATTACGGAAAAGTGAGTTTACAAAGCAAATAAAATTTATGTACTAATTCACCGTTACTTAAAATCTTATGAATCACGTCGTGTCCGTTTCGTACGACGGTAATCACTGCCTACAAAACTTTTATTCGGATAAATTAATTGAAATGTAATTTTCCTCATGAAAGCCATTAAGAGTACATTAGTATTATAAATTATGAATTCATTTTTAATGTATCTTATTGAATATACTCTTACAGCAAAAACATTTGCAATGCGTTTTAGAGTAAAGATAATGAATTTGATTGGTTAGTGGGTTGGTTGGTTTGTAGGCATCCAGCCGCCTTCTAGAGACAATGGCGTAGTGTCCAAAAAAGTCAGGCCAGGACAACACAGGTCTTCTTTGTTACCTGCTACTAGTACAATGTAAACTAGTACTGCCTGTGCTAGTTTGAGGCACGTTGTTCAGATACCTAGGTAGTAATATCTTTCTACAGAAAGAGATGATATAATACTCGGGCGAGTCAAAAGTTTTGTAATATTTGGTAAGTGCTAGTTTGGACCCTCATCAGACACCTGGGATTTCAGTTCTCGTTCTGTGTTTGGATCTAATTGATACAGAATAATTTCCCATACTGTTATCCCGAGCGCTTTCGACTCTTTGACCAGTCCGTCATCATGGGGTATATAAGTTTAGTTCCTTTTTAAATTTCGTTTTATCTATGTTTTTATTAAATTTGGATTAAACATAGATAAACGAAGTAAAAAAATGAACTAAAACCAACTTATATACCCCATGATGACGACTGTCGAAACAGTCGAAAGCGCTCTGGATAACAGTATGGGAAATATTCTATACCAATTGGATTCAAAGACAAAAAAGATCGCAAGACGACTGGAAAAATTACAAATCCCAAAAATGAAGAAAGAGTACTCCGTGTTCAATAGTACATGCCTAAAAAATAACTTGCTGACAAAATATACAACATTTAAATATATATAAATATATAATATATATATATATATAATATTATATTATATATTTCTCATGTATGTCAGCTTGACAATGGTCAAGAAAACGTGGGTCGACCACTGCCAGGTTTAAGGACAAGTTGAAAGTAACCTCTCAGCTGCAAATATAGATCACGCTACTTTGAAAGCACAACACTCGATCGTAAAACGTGGAGAACTTTGTGTTACAATGGTATCAAGAATTTTTGCAGCATCGGAGGTCACCAAGCTCGTCAAGCTAGAGAAGGACTAGAGCATTGGCTAGTGTCCCAGCAATACATTCAAATAATGCACACACTTGTTCCATCGTGTGGACTTCTTTGCAAATCATTGGCAGGGCTGAAATGTCACTGCGATTAACACACAAGGTTAAATGAAGGGGTTGTCGGAACCTTATACGTCGAAACCGACGGGAGAGCCAATATATATATAATATATATATATATATATATATATAATATATATATATATATACTAGCAAAAGTACCGGGTTCATGACCGGACTAAAAAGATTAGAAACACCAGAGAGTGAGGAGAAAGAGAAAACAGGAGTAAGTAAGAGAATAAGAGGAAATATTTATCACATTAAAATTCACTGAGAATTGGTATAGTACAATATTTGTTTATTTTAGTAAACTCTTAATCTAAACCTGTTAACTCCGCTTGTGTCACATCCTGTTCGTGCGAATGGTTGGTGAATACATCTTTATCATAATGGAGATTCGGTGTCTGTCTCTGTAAGTGACCTACATCACTGCTTACACAATACTCTCAGGAATTGCGTAAGTTTATCAATGAGTATTTAATATATAGTAAAACCATTAATACATAAAATAAATCTTGTTTATTTATGATGTCTGTGTGAACATCTGAGTTAGATTTGCTTCAAATTTGCGCGTTATTAACCTTAGAGAACTGGATTGCATTGGAGCTGAATGCTTGTATGTAGTTGCATAGAATTCACTTGCAAAATTTTTCATACATTGTTTTTTTTTCAATTTTCAGTACTTCCGACAAAACTGGATATCCATGCATTTATTTTCTTCATACTGGCGCCAGATATTCACATAATGTTTACAATTACAGTGGCGATTGACCAGGATAAATAATGTTTCATTGTTTATTGGATAAAATAAAAATGTTTCTTTACTCTAAAACAGTTACGAACTCTACTTGATATGGGATTATACCAACAATTAAAGGCTATTTGGTACACAGTGATTAAAAGTGGAGAGCATAGAAAATGCATTGGTTGATGATAATATGACAAGTGAATACGCTGTGTGATGAGTATATAATAGATGAAGCCTCCATAAATCTGTATACATTTCATTCCTATGCTCATGCTTTAAATTTGGCATAAAACACATCTGATAAAAAATAGTTTTTCAGTTAAAAACTTCATACAACTTCAGTTAACAATGACATTCTTTAAATCCTATAAGAGAAATTACATCTGACAGAAATTACTTTAGAGAAGATAATTGGATTTCTAAACTACAAATGTTTGCAAAGATGTGTAGTGATGCGTTTATATTGCTGCATGTGTCTTATTTATCACTGATAAATAAGGTTAACATAATACATGATGTGGATAATTTGCATACTGGTTTTAACAAAACCGGGTTTAAACGAATAATTACTTGGCGTTATTGATCTTCAAAATTATTGTTTTTATTCTCCAACGTATAAATCAAACCTACGAATGCTTTTATATAGAAACCAATTAAAAATATAATTAAAAAGTGTAATCTTATTATGAGTTCTTGTTTAATTTCTTTAGTGTAATAATAATCTAGTCATCTATACATATATAAGGGCAATTGTTGAATCTGTATGTCCGGAGAACAACTTCGAAAATAAACAATTAACGACAAAAAATATATATAACAAACCAATGAATCAAAAAGCTTTAGATTTTTTTATACTTACATTTCATGTAAAAGGTTTTTGCATAAAATACCCAACTAGGGTTGACATGCCGTAAAATCCAACCAATGAATCAAAAAGCATTGGATTCTTAATATTTACTTCCGTCAGCTGTTGGATTATTGAGTGTCTTGTGTAGACATTGTATGAATTAAAATGTTTAATTTAGAATATTGGTCTGATTTTAGTTTCTCAAAAATATTGAAAATAGTCATCTATATATGACATTTTCAAAAACATCTTTGCGTTGAAATATATAAAATCGCTATCTTATATATATATATTTTGGTAGTGTGTATGTGATATGTGTGTGTGTGTTGTGTGTGGTGTGTGTTGTGTTGTGTGTGTGTGTATTATAGATAGGGTGGTTTCCCGTGAATGTGGGACGATCGTTGGAGGTGCCAAAATCAGGGTTGTCAGCGGATATAACAATAAAGTGCTCAATTAAAGTAGAGCAATATAAAGAAATGGACAATAAACCTACCGATTCCCATTAGGATCTCTGGGTTAATCACTGAATATCGAGTTACCGATTAATTGCAGCCGTTATTCACGTGTGTTCATTAATAAGATGTAACGTACATGTTATTCATATGAATATGAATAGAGTTTCCAGTATGAAAAGGTCATCCTCTAGAATTACCGGGATTGACAATAATCTTATGCAACCCATAGATTATTGTAACAAAAAGCAATGTAAGCGACCCAGCATAACCTACAATAATCGGCTCTGTACGGATTTCTGGATGCGTGTTGGGAGGATGATCTTCTCAGGGTGATGAAAATTCATCACCAATAAGGAAGGATATAACGGGGTTGTGCAAAGAAAAAGGACAGCTGGCACAGAATGAATATCATAAGAAGTAAAGAAGAAAAGACGAAGAAAAAGGAGGGGAAACGGGGAGTTTGAGGCGCGTGGATGCGATAGCGCTAATCTGTTTCAATTCGAACATTTGGAAAAGATGGAAAGAAGGAAAGAAAGAAAAAAAAGATTAAGAGTGAGTTAAATCAAGATTATTATACTTTTTACATATTGAACTATTTACAATAGCTCTTAAGTAAATTTATCAAACGTTTTCATAATTAAATTATCATACTGTCGTATATCCATAGGTCCCGCTACATAGTATTTCACACCATTTGAGTGTTTCCCACCAGCGTTAGTTGATGGTCTTTCACTGGAGTCTGAGTGACAACAAGTCTCCTCAGGACTCCAGGACTCTCCTGAATATTCTAGCTTATTTCAACAAAGCTGTTGTCTGACGAACATAAGAAAAAGATGAAAAGAAGGAAAGAATTTTTTTTAAAAGAGTGAGTGAGATTTGAATCAAGATCATTATAAGTAAAAGTAAAGTCGACGGTGCGGCCTAAAGTCGGTATCAGCCAGTCAGCGAGGAAGTCTATCCCCTTTTCAATAGCGGTAGACCAAGGAGATTGTTTTAACATCTGAGGTGGAGCGCCACACCTACCATCATCTCCTTACTTTACCGCACAGATCCCTGTGCTACTCATACGCTGAGTTGGCGAGGACCGGTATCGAACTAGGAACCTTGGGATTTCTTGCCGAACGCTCTACCGACTGAGCTAACCCGGCCCATCAGCATATGAGTAGCACAGTGATCTGTGCGGTAAAGTAAGGAGCAGATGGTAGGTGTGGCGCTCCACCTCAGATGCTAAAATAATCTCCTTGGTCTAGCGCTAGTAAATCCGAGAAAATGTGCTTGTGAATAGAGCTACCTCGACTATCAAATTTCTTCAAAGCCAACACACTTTCCACTTACAAAAAAAACGCCACCCGTCCTCTTTTACTCTCTCGCAATCCTTCCCTTATCCAATTAACTTTTAAACATACAAAAGAATATAATAAATGCATTTATCACAACAAAATCTTTAAGGACTTCTCTAAAATATTCTCAAACAAAAATATCTCCGGTCGCCCTGATACATACCGGACATCAACACATTTGACCCACACTCTAAATATCAAATTCTCATCTAAGTCAACCGACTGAACCCATAGAAAAATAAATGTACCATCTCCATACACACCAACCCCACCCGATTTTCCCTCACCCTCAACCATTTACTATTTCACTATAAAAGCAGAATGTAGTTCAGTCAGTAGAGCGTTCGGCTAGAAAAGACAAAGTTCCTACTTCGATACCGGCCCTCGCCAACTCAGCGTATGGTAGCACAGGGATCTGTGCGGTAAAGTGAGGAGTTGGTGGTAGGTGTGGTGCTCCACCTCAGATACAAAAACAATCTCCTTGGTCTAGCGCTAGGGAAAAGGGAATGGACCCCTCGCCACCCCAACGACTTTACTTTACTTTACTTACAAGTACTGACGTCAATAAAATTCTGAAGAATCTTCATCGAATAATGATGCGAAATATCAATTAAATTTATTATATCTGTGTTGTTATATTCACAATTTCCTCTATTTTCAACTACATATTGAACTATTTAGCAAAAGCTCTTAAGTAAATATATCAAACGTTGTAATAATTAAATTATCCTATTGTGTTATATCCACAGGTCCCACTTGTAATATTTCAATATCCTACACGTTTCAAATTTTGCACTTATATAAAATGTCGGTAATATATTTTCTAAGCTTATTATTTAGGATATCCGTCTTTCACGGTATATTCTTTTTCTTATTTTCCCCATGAATTATCATCTACGCTGCTTTAATTAATCGATAAATTATCTTCTTTTTTGTTGTTGTTTTTGTTGTAGTGGGTGAGTGGGTGGGTGGGTGTAATGGGGATTATGCGTGGGTGGTTAGGTTTGTTGAGCTTCAAAATTAGATGAGAGAACGTCATTCGGTTTTTACTTGTGAAAATGGAATTGTTCTTGTGCGCATGATAAAGCCGAAATCTGTTTGGTTAATAAGATAAAGAAAAAAGAGGGATAGAAAGAAGGGATTAGGTGGGAGGGGAAGAAAGAAAGAAAGAAAGAAGAAGAAGAAGAAGAAGAAGAAGAAGAAGAAGAAGAAGAAGAAGAAGAAGAAGAAGAAGAAGAAGAAGAACTGTGTGATTTATAAGATAAAGAAAAGAGGAAGAAAAAGAAGGGATTAGGGGAGAAAGAAAGAAAGAAAGAAAGAAGAAGAAGAAGAAGAAGAAGAAGAAGAAGAAGAAGAAGAAGAAGAGAAGAAGAAGAAGAAGAAGAAGAAGAAGGAAGGAAAGAGGAAGAAGAACAAGAAAAAGAAGAAGAAAGGGGAGAAGGCAATGAATGAAAGAAGAAGAAGAAGAAGAAAGGGTGAGGAGGAGGCAAGGAATGAAAGAAGAAGTAGAAGAAGAAGAATAGAAGAAGAATTTAAATAATCTGAACAAGATTTTTAAAAATGCAATAACAAAGCTTATCTGTTTGTTGGAAGATGTTGTACAAATATTTTCTCAATTAATTTCACTCTTTTCTTACCAAAAAGCCAATGCTTAGATTTTATCTAACAGCATTGGGAATTTATTAATTCATATATATATATATATATATATATATATATATATATATATATATATTAAGTTAAGGGAAAGGAAATGAATCCGACGGTATGAGTATAGATAAAAGGATATGAAACCAAACAATATGACGTTAAAGTGAAAACATTTATATCTTATTCATAGCTAATATTGAACAATATTTCGATTTATAAAAATCATCTTCAGAGCTTGTTTTTACTCCGGACTCATCGAGAGAGGAGCTGAAAATAATTTGAATTCAAAACGAAAACATTGATGTTCCAAAAAGTCATGCGGTCGTTTCTTTATTAGCACATCCGCCATGCGTTTCTCGGTCAGCGACAATCATGTATATCTTAGTGTAACAGTTTTTGAAAAAAAAAAAAGACATTTCAAATTCAACAATAGACAAATTCTCTTTTTCAAACAGGATGAGTTTTAAACTGTTCATGGTAGGCCTGCAACAGGCCTACCATGAACGGGTTAATATATAATATATTTATTATATATATTATATATGTATTATATATATAATAATATATATTGTATATTATAATATGTATCATATATATATATATATAACATATATGTATAATATATATATATATATTATATGTATGATAATATATATATAGATGTCATATATATATTATATATACATTATAATATATAATATATATAATAAATAATTATATATATATATATATATATATATATATATATATATATATATATATATATATATGATATCCACCTCGCTGTTCTATTAGTGTATTCATCATATCTCGGTGAGCATGCATACGGGCACGAACCCATAATTCAACCAAAAAGCCGTTCAGCAAGATGTTTTTTAGATGACGTAATTTACGACAGCATATAAAAGATAAAAAGATTAAAAAACGCACATACGGTTCAAAACAAAAACCTTGATGTTGCAAAAAAGAAAAAGAAAAGTTATACAATAGTTTCGAATGTGAGCACTTTTGTTTTGAACTTATATGACGTTTGTCTCCGATCTAAACAACACGGAGTATAAACAAGCTCTGAAGATGATTTGTATAAAATCGAAATATTGTTCAATATCAGCTATGAATATGTTATAAAATGTTTTCACTTTAACAGCATTTTGTGGTGTTTTCATATCATTTTATCTATACTAATACCGTCGGATTCATTTCCTTTCTTTTAACTATATATATATATATATATATATATATATATATATATATATATATATTATAAATACTAGACATTATTTCTTTAAACCATGACACCATTTCTTTAAACCATAATATCCTCTTAGGATTACGGTCAGTCTAGAACTATTAATAAATATTTAAGGAAAAAAAAGATAAGAATAAATAATAACAGCAAAAGAATGAAAAAAATAGTTAAATAAAATATATAATTGAAACAAAACACTATGCCTTTTGTAATTCAAATATTTGATTTATAATATTTAATCTATTTGAAATTTAAAAGGAGAATGGTTTGTTTTATTGTTTTGAATTTTGCATCAATCCTAATATGTAATTATTATATGATATTTCAATATATAATTAATATATTTAATCTATTTAAGTTTAAAAGAAAAAGAGAAAAAAGTACTCATAAAAGATATTTTCTTTAAAAAAAATAAAAAAGAATTATTTATTTTTTCTATCAATACTAATACATAATTTAAGATAATCTTTTATTTACTTATTTACTATAAAAAAATAATTTAAATTAGAGAACAAAGGGATAAAAAGAAAAAAAAGAAAAAGAAGAGAAATAACACAAAAAAAAGAAAGAGAGGGAGAAAGAATAAGAAAGGAAAGGTGAAAGCGAAACAAAAGCTAAGTATGTACATTTTTCTATTAACGGTTTTTATTTATTTGTTCATTTTTGTTTTTAAATTTTGACATGTCTACACGGTCACAACATATTGGCAACATTTTACGGATGTCAGCCTTGTTCTCAACAAACTTTTAAAAAAGAAAAAAAAAGAGAGAAATAAGAAATTACAGTTATTCGCCCATTTCATTCATAAAGGAGGAGAAGAAGAAAGAGAGGAAAAAAGGAGAGGAAAAGGAAATAAGAAGAGAAATTATAACCACACAAATAAAAAAACATAAGCACGTCATTTCTGAAAATAAACTCTGATGATGAAGCTCTAGCTTCGAAATCGATAAGACATATAAAACATCTTTTTGTCTTTATTTTTTATACGCATTGTATTGCCTTCGAATTTTAATATTTTATAACATACTTAACAATGCTTCAAGCAAATTACCAATTACTTATATATATATATATATATATATATATATATATATATATATATATATATATAATCCAAAAGTCCAGAGAAGAAAACTTACTTACGACATAGGAATTTTTTTAAACGTGTCGCAGTTTGCAGTGCTTAATGTGTGTTCTTATTGTTAAAGTCACAAACCAAATTTATAAGTAAAAATATAACAAAAGACTAAGATTTTTTGCGTTATAGTCTATTTCATGAAGCTTAGACACAGTTTATATATATAATATATATATATATATATATATATATATAAAGAGGAATATAATGAGTCGGACAAACCTACTAAAAGTTTCGCTTAATGCTCCTCAGGGCTAAAATCTGACTAAAGAGAATTGGAGCAAACGCATTAAATATAGTACCTACCACCGTGAATCAAAAAAATTAGCATAAACTAAAATGACCAATAGAAAAACAACAAAAACACCATTAAATCTATTATTTTATTATATTTTATTTTATATATACTAGCAAATATATGCACCCTCTGGGTGCAAGTATTTAAGTTTTAATATAATAAAATATCGTATTAAATTAGAAAGGCTAATGAAACTGAATAAAAATTCAGATAAAAAGATTTGGAAAGGAGGGGTATGATTGAAAAATAGAACAACTTTGACACTAACTCTTCCATCATTTTCCATTACTCCCGTCTTTCATCGGTAAATTTTCCTAATCTAACTATTTAGTTAAAATAGGAAGTAAAGAATAAAATTGCAGTTATTTCTTCTTGTTAATGGATTTCTTTTAAGATTTATTGAAGAGATTTTTGCTCATATTCAATAAGATTACACCAAACAATTAGAAATCAAGAATATTAAGCACATATTTATTAAAATCAAATTTTTAAGATCAATATGCAAATTAGCCTTCCCATTCACACTGTAAACCGGTATTTTGTTGTATATATAAATACAATTGCATGTTATTAGTATGTTGATATGGTCAACAGTCTTAATGATGTAAAACAATTTTATTAATAATTGAGGTTTAAATAAAAATAAAATCATGGAGAATGGGATGTAAATAACTAAGGGAATTGTGACTTGAGTAGTGATATAGTTTCGGTTACAGACAGAAAAACACACAATCTCCATTATAATAAGATGATATCCACCTCGCTGTTCTATTAGTGTATTCATCAGATCTCGGTGAACATGCATACGGGCACGAATATATAATTCAACCAAAGCCGTTCAGCAAGATGTTTTTAGATTACGTAATTTACGACAGGATATAAAAGATAAAAAGAAAAAGACACCGAATCTCCATTATAATAACATTTGAAGATATCTACAATATTTTGCTAATTTCATTATTTTTGGCACCTAAGTGCTCTAATAATATTTTTTATAAGCTTCTTGCTCTGTTCTCCCGCGTTAAAATGCCCTGCCCCCAAGGGGACGTATTCGGCTGACGTTATTTACAACGTTTTATTTTTTGTTTTTGTTTTTGTTTTTTTGTTTTTTGGGGTTTTATTAGAATTTGAGGGGGGGTTGTTTTGTTTTTTCGTGTGTGTAGGTAGGGTTATTTTCATTCGAATCTGCGCATCATTCAAGCCGACTAGTTCCTCCGTTTCACTATTACATGATACTCTCTCTCTCTCTCTCTCTCTCTCTCTCTCTCTCTCTCTCTCTCTCTCTCTCTCTCCTTTCTCTCTCTCTCTCTCTTTCTCTCTCTCCCTCTCTCTCTCTTCTCTCTCTCTCTCTCTCTCTCTCTCTCTCTCTTCTCTCCTTCCCCTATCGGTTATTGCTCCGGTCTTCTCACAACATCTAGCATCCGCACAGAGCTGATCAATTTGCTGACCGACACGCTCTGGTGTGTTCAGGTGTAGGCGTCCAAATAACACGATGTAAAGATCGTCTTTCGCGATAAAAGAATTTACCTCTGCAGTATTCTGTTCTTTTACCTTTGTGTTGGTTGATTGATTGGATTTTACGGCATGTCAACCCTTGTTGGGTTGTTTTATGCCGAAGTCGTTTTGTTTTATTAGTTCTTCTTGGGTATTCAAATTTCTTTTTAAAATTCAATTTTTTAAAACTCATTTTTTTCTATTTAACCCATAGATGGAACCTTCATAGGTATTACCACTCCGGGTCAGAGAATATCTGGAATTAACGGTGATGAAGGTGTACTCCACACTCCCAAAGCACCAAAATCGGACTTCGATTAAAAATCTGTACCATTTAATTCACTTTTTAAAAATGTGTTATTGTAACAATATTGAATCCTATTCATTTAACGATAACTGTCGGTTTAGCTCAATCCTGTAGAGCACCCGTCTGGGAACTGTGAGGTTATGAGTTCGGTACCAGTCCCCGCAATAATTGGTTGCCATATTATTGTTTTAAGAGCTAATGTATTAATAAAGTTCACAATCATTTTAAACAGTTAAACCCTTCATACTTAGTTGCAATATCAATGTTTTAAGAGCCAATGTATTAATAAAGTTCACAATCATTTTTAAACAGTTATACCCTTCATACTTAGTTGCAATATCAATGTTTTAAGAGCCAATGTATTAATAAAGTTCACAATCATTTTAAACAGTTATACCCTTCATACTTAGTTGCAATATCAATGTTTTAAGAGCCAATGTATTAATAAAGTTCACAATTATTTTAAACAGTTAAACCCTTCATACTTAGTTGCAATATCAATGTTTTAAGAGCTAATGTATTAATAAAGTTCACAATCATTTTAAACAGTTAAACACTTCATACTTAGTTGCAATATCAATGTTTTAAGAGCCAATGTATTAATAAAGTTCACAATTATTTTAAACAGTTAAACCCTTCATACTTAGTTGCAATATCAATATTTTAAGAGCCAATGTATTAATAAAGCTCACAATTATTTTAAACACGTAAACAGTTCATACTTAGTTGCAATATCAATGTTTTATTAAAACAGCCAATGTATTAATAAAATTCACAATCATTTTAAACACGTAAACAAAACAAAAAATGGGTTTAAAAAAATAGAGTATGACTAGAAAATTCAATACCCAACAGGAATGAAGAAAACAAAACGTCTTCGGCATAGAATGACCCAACAAGGTTTGATCTGTTGTAGAATCCAACCAACCAACCAACATTATCGCCGTGACTCTGGGTTCCGAGCTAATGTGCTCTTTAGACGTGTCGCTGGTGAGTAAAATAAAAATCCATTAACTAGCAAAAAAAGTACATCTAAGTGAAATTTCTAGTATGGCAGTGTGAGTAGAATGCTCACGAATTGAATCGCAATTTAGTGCGGGGGTCTCCGTTCGCGCTGGACGTCTTTTTCAATCATTCGAATTCTAGATACGATGAAGGTAACTTGTAATTCTTCACTACGTCCAAGATGGAATGACGGACAAAAGAGACACATCGGACTAAACTGAAACTAACGAAGAGCTTCTATCTATTTCTAAAATGTAGACGAATTATTTCGGAAACGTCGAACATTGTAGTGTCTTCGTTGCCGAGAAGGCAATAGAATAATTTAAAAGCAGACCCCACACCAGTAATTGTATCAGCATTACACTGGTTTTACTGCTAAGAATTTTACCGGCAGATGCCAACAACCAAAATGCAATAAAGTATATATATATATATATATATATATATATTGAATTTTTTCCAATCTGTCCAAATAATTATTTAAACTGGAGTAAACAATTTCATTTGACCAAAGGAAAAAACAAGAGAAGGGTCACTTAGATAGTTAAGTTTTAATTACAGGTAATTAGGATTTTAATCATGGATATCCATGACAATCTCTCACCAACCTTACCCTATCATTCATTGCTCTCAGGGGGTCCTCTTCACAGAATCCAGTATCTGCGCAGAGTTAGTCAATGTACGTCTTTGCACAACGGTCCACACTGGCGTGCCTGTGTGCTGGTTTCCATAGAAAAATGTCACTTACGAGTTTGTCCTAAATCCTCCAGCAGTATCAAGCATGCCTTGTTCATCTTACTCGGATGGTTTGTGTGATAAGTGGCAAGTGGACATACAGCTGCTTTCTCGTATGGTGTTGTTTCCACAACTTGTTTAAAATTACATTCTGCATTCTTGAGCAATTTTTATATATTCAATTTTTTTTATTATTTTCTATTTTTTTTACAAACGATTGTTCTCATTTATTTATAGCAGACTACGGTAGAATATTCGGCTAGGAGCCTAACGGTTCCTGGCTTGATAAAATAAAATATTTTTAAAAAATTAAAAATGGCCTGACAAAAAAATCTAAATCTTCAGATTTTTTTTTTATTTGTGTTTGTTTAATGTCTTGTTTTTAGTTAAAATAAAAAAGCATATGTAAATATTGATTTTTTTTATTTGTTTTTTATTTAAATAAAATGAAAAACTGAAAAAAAATACTTTTTAGCCGACTGAAGGCATTTTTATCTACAAATTATTTTTAGTGGTTTTATGGCGTTAAAAGTAAGCTATATTTGTATCGACTAGTAAATGTAAATATGTTTGTAGATAGACCCCCTAAAATATTTCAAAGAAGGGGGAGGGTTAAAATATTTATATTTATAAGTCGAGAAAAGACTGGAGTGAGTAAAATATCGCATTAACTTTTCGAAAAAAAAACGCCTTAAACGCTGATTTTTTTTCAGCAGGCACCGCATCAGATGGGGAACTTCATTCGTAGGTGGGATTATTTTATCACCGCCTAGACTTTTTTTTCAAAGCGGGAGGCAATTCTGCGAATAGCACCGTATAAACCCCACCAATATTTTACATCCCTCAAAAAATAAGGGGCGGGGGCAAAGTTGAATGACATGAAAAAAATCAGCAATTTTTTGAATAAAATAGCTGATGCATTTAAAAATGCATTCATTGATAAATCAAGATTGAAAATTTCTTTAAAATCGGATAATTCCCAGATTTTTGTTAATTTTTATTCAATCGGGTGGGGTTGGGTAGATGTGTTTTGTAAAATAGAGATTTGCCATTTTTGCAGCGCGTAGTATACAATGTATTAAAATAAATTACATGTGTAATATTATTTTGCTTCTTTTTTTTAACTCATCCTCATAATGTTCGACTTAGACAAAAAAGTGCATATCGCATAAATACATACATAAATTATAGTGGTGAAGGCTTGTGTTGGACCATCCACACTTTTTGGCACAGTCGATAGGAAAGAATTGGCGCATCAAGGGTTGCCACAAACCCAATCAACGACTGACCTCAGGAATTTTGAATTCAGAGTTATCCTCTCCTAGACTGGTTACCTACCCAAGGCTGAAGGGCCCAATCTGCCCTACTATTTAACCCATAGCTGGAGGGAGAATATATGGATTCATACCTTTCCCAAGGGTATTAGCGTTATGTGAAATGCCAACTGCTTCTATAAATGATATTTAATAATTTATAACTTATTAAATCAATGAACAAGTAAATGAAATATCAAGATAAATACACGCATTAAAATCACAGAAATTTATTTTAAAATAAATATATAAATACAATTACAATAATAATAAAACATTTCTACTTCAAGATCGCAGGTTAATAATATACATACGAAAAATTTTAATTAATTTTTCAAATGTTATATGTCATTGAATATTTCCATAAATCTTCAAACCGTAAGCGTCTCTGAAATTTTTCAAAAAATTATTTTTTCGAACACATCCAAATTCTCTGTATTCTTGCCGTTTTAATTTCAAATATCAAATATCTTGTCCTGATGACAGGCGTTCTTCTGTATACTGAAAAATAACTTTTTATATTTTTCTATTATCATTACTTTATTTTATTTTGTATTTAAATTGATAAATAGAATACATTGACTACAAGCACATTCTCTAGGTCGAAACACGTGTTGGCACCCCATTAAAAATGTTATCCATCCAACACTTTCTTTCCTTTTTTTATTAGTTTTTTCTACATATATATATATATATATATATATATATATATATATATATATGTGTGTGTGTGTGTGTGTGTATGTGTGAGTATGTGTTGTCTAGTTATAGTATATATATATATATATATATATATATAGTTCAATGAGAAATCAAAACAAATAAAAGTTTTTGCTTTTATTTATTTAATTACGGGAACGGTATTACGACCAGCGGTTTCTTGCTTAGAGCATTCATCGGGTAATACGAAAAGTTCATTTAAAAATGACAGAAATTGTGTAAATGGTCAAATGTGTGCGTTTTTTTTAACTGTATTCTCGTGTTTGCGTGTTTACGTGATGCGGAATGTTTTTGTTTTTTTGGGGTTTTTTGGGGGGTTTTTTTCTACGTGTGCGTATTTTTGTTTGTGCGTATGTG
>CM042181.1:41544219-41546719 GCA_023376005.1 Doryteuthis pealeii | reverse complement strand
TTAGGAAATCATCTCTTCTTCTTCTTCTTCTTCTTCTTTTCTTCTTCTTCTTCTTCTTGTCTGAGGGTCGTGTGGCGATTTTATGGTCAGTCGTACAGATGGCGTTTGTCAATGTTTATTAGCCGGAAGTTGGTGTTAATCTCAGAGATCCAAAAGACAACAGACGCGGATGATTAGATCATCATCATCATTATCATCTTCATGATCATCACCATGTCCATCATCATCATTTTCATCATCATCATTCATCATCATCATCATCATATTCATCATCATCTTCATCATCATCTGTTCATTATCATCATCTTCATCTCATCCTCCTCATCATCATCTTCTTCATCTTCATCCTCGTCATCATCATATTTATCATCATCATCATCATCACCTTCATCTTCATCTTTATCATCATCATCATCTCTTCATTATCATCATCTTCATCCTCATCATCATCATCTTCTTCATCTTCATTCTCGTCATCATCATCTTCATCTTCATCCTCATCATAATCATCATCTTCTTCATCTTCAACCTCGTTATCATCATATTCATCATCATCATCATCATCTCTTCATTATCATCATCTTCATCTTCATCCTCCTCATCATCATGTTCTTCATCTTTTCTTCGTCATCATCATATTCATCATCATCATCATCATCATCTTCATCTTCATCATCATCATCATCATCTCTTCATTATCATCATATTCATCTTCATCCTCGTCATCATCATATTCATCATCATCATCATCTTCTTCTTCATCTTCATCCTCATCATCCTCATCCTCATCCTCATCATCTTCATCTTCATCCTGATCATCATCATTTTCCTCATCATCTTCATCATCCTCATCATCATCTCCATCATCATCATCATCTTCATCATCATCATCTTCATCATTTTCTTCATCATCATCATCATCTTCATCATCTTCATCTTCATCGTCATCATCATCATCTTCATCGTCATCATCTTCTTCATCTTCAACTTCTTCATCATCTTCTTCATCTTCGTCTTCATCATCATCATCATCAGGTAGCGCAGACAAAAAAATATGTCTCTCAGAGCCGGATCTAAAATGGGGAGGGGGCGTTGTACCTGTGCCCTAGAAAAGGGAAACTCAGACTTTCTTTATAAGTAAGTAGTAGTAGCAACGTCTGTGGGGTGACCTATTATCGGTATCAGCCGAACAGTGAGAGAATAGCGCGAGATCAAGGAGATTGTTTTTTGCTGAGGTTGAGCACCACACCTGCCGTCAAGTGAATGCTTAACCTTGTAATAATCATAAAATTAGTTTTATTATTGAAAAAATAATGGTGATTTGTTGCAAGCTGGAAATATTTATATCACTCGGTCGTATAATATAAATCTAAAAATGGTGTGAAGATTATTCTTACAATCAATATAATTGCCGAGTGGTTAAGAAGCCTGACTGATGATAAAATCGATCGGGTTTCCATCCCGACTGGAGGTTGTGAAGGTTATTCTTACAAACAATATCATCATCATCCTCATCCTGTCGTGCTGGCAGCACGATTATCCAAGACAATCTCTCGCCATCCCTATCATTCATTGCCCAGAGTTGATCTATGTACGTTTTTGCTGGGCAACCTACTCTGGCGTGCCCATGTGATGGCTTCCACAGAAGAACAACACATGAGTTCATGTTTGCTTCTCCAGCAGCGCCCAGCGTGTCTTGTTCGCCTCACACGGATGGTTTGTGTGATATGGGGCAGGTGGCCATACAGTTGTGTTCTCGTTGGGTGTTGTTTCCACGTCCTGGTAGCGCAAACGTACAGTAACACTGAAACTACTGCGGCTTGGAAGAATTTTCACTTTAATTTGTCAGCGAGGTCTGATTTCCATATAACTGATAATTTGTTTAAAGTAGCCCAATCCTTTCCTATGTGTGCATTGACGTCGTTTTCTGTTGAAGAGATATTACTACCTAGATATGTGAATGGTTTCACCGATTTTAGGGGTTTACCATTGAGTGTGGAGATGTCTCCATTTCTAAAGCACATGAATTCGGTTTTATCAGAGTTCACATATTGTGATATAAAGATAAAAAAAATGAATCTCCTCTTGCCTTGGGCTTGGAAGAAAATGGCGCCTGAAATTTAAATGTCTTTCATAAGAGTACAGACCGGAAATGGGGGGTGGAGTGGAGTCATAAATAAGCCGAATTTCTTGGCAGTTGGGGGAACGACGTTATTACGAGCAGACTGAATCCCGAAAGACGTTTACAATTATCACCAAACGTGGGCATTTATTGTAACGTCTTCGTTTTTTGAAGTAAAGGTTTTGTTTTGTAAACTCATTTGACTTTCCTCTCCGACCCAACAAACTACGGGAGTGAATGAGCTCATAATTTTGTAAATCGAAAATTGATCAATATCAGCTATGATTTATTTATAAATTGTTTTCTTCTTATTAAAGGATTGTGTGATGTTTTCATTCACCTTTTCTTACTCATATTCGGATTCATTCCTTTCTTTTA
>CM042181.1:41534219-41539219 GCA_023376005.1 Doryteuthis pealeii | reverse complement strand
AGTTCCCGAGTCCGAGAAGGTTCCCGAGTCCGACAAGAAATACCTGAAGAAGGCCGGAGGGTATATCGGCCGAAACGTTGTACAAATAACAATAACAATAGTCCGAATAACGCAGATAATACTAATTACCAATCTGATACTAAATAAAATATTGCTAGACCCCTTCTGGCGTGTGTTAGAATCCAAGTGATGCATCCATACATAAGCACTGATACAATTACTTGAAAGAATTGTCACGCCCTACAATTAAGGAGCATGAGTATTAAAATAAAAGATTGCATTCAAGGTCTGCTAAACTTAAAACTTAGAGTGATGGATTGATACGTGTACCATTTATGATTTGTTTTCAATAAAAGGTATACTGTCCTCTAAACGAAAGGATTTAATTATTTCCAGTGGATCAAAACGGATATTAGAAGTTATTAATCATCACCAAATAGTGTAGAGTTGAACTCGGTCAACGAAAATATAAATCAGCTCTTCAAGAAAATGAGCCTATTTCTTTCATTACTTTTTATTATATATTCATTTAGTAAATGCATCATATATATATATATATATATATATATATATATATATATATGCATGTATATGTATATATATGAATATGCATATTTATGAGTATATATATGCGTTTATGAATATACCTATCAATATATACTTGTCTATATATCTGTATATATGTATGTGTATGTATACACAGACATATATATTATATATATAATATATATATATATATATTACATATATATATATATATTTACATATATATATATATATATATATATATATACATAGACATGCATATAAATACATATATACAAATATATATACATACATATCAATGTATATGTACATATAGACATAAATATTTGGATGGATATGTATATATATGCATATGTATATATGTACATTTAGGCATATATATCCCTATATACTTATATATACATACATATATTACATAGACAAATATACACATATATTCATGCATTTATACACACACACACACATATACACAGATATATATATATATATAATATATATATATATATATATATATATAGCATATGTATAGAGAGATATACGTATATATGTATGTATACACATATTTACATACTTTCACATTTACTTATTATTTTTCCTCACATATCTATATATATATGAATTACAAATATATACACACAGGTATATATAAGAATATAAAGATATGCATATATACATATACATATATAGAGAGATATACATACATATATATATGTGTGTGGGGGGAGTGTGTGTGTGTACGCACATATACCTGAATATATAGATATACATATATAGGTTTTCTCGTTCTACTTTTCATGGCATGTATTTATTCGTAATTGATTCATTTTCCTGTATTTGGCGTGATATATATATATATATATATATATATATATATATATATATATATATATATATATAGATAGATAGATAGATAGATAGATAAGGGATAGAGATAGATACACACATAGATATAACGAAACAAAGCATGAGGCTTCATACAATGAACACCCACACAGTGATTTGTTTATAGTGGTGAAGGCTTGTGTTCGACCATCCACACTTTTTGGCACAGTCGATAGGAAAGAATTGGTGCATCAAGGGTTGCCACAGGAATTTTGAATTTAGAGTTATCCCTCTCCTAGACTGGTTACCTACCCAAGGCCGAAGGGCCCAGCCTGCCCTACTATTTAACCCATAGCTGGGGGGAATTTTGAATTCAGAGTTATCCTTCTCCTAGACTGGTTACCTACCCAAGGCTGAAGGGCCCAGTCTGCCCTACTATTTAACCCATAGCTGGAGGGAGAATATATGGATTCATACCTTTCCCAAGGGTATTAGCGCGATGTGAAATGCCAACAGCTTCGTCTAGGAATTGAACTCGAATCAACGAGTCCATTTTCCACGACTCTAACCACTAACCCACGTACCTTTTGTTTAATTCTACATGTATAAATGAAAGAATGCTGCCCAAATATATATATATATATATATGTGTGTGTGTGTGTGTGTGTGTGTGTTTGGCCAGCATTCTTTCATTTATACATGTAGAATTAAACAAAAGGCACATCTCCTGTTTAACAAGTTTATTTTTGATCTTTTCTAATTTTTGATCTACCAATGTAGTATATAGATTTAAATGTCTCCTAGGAGATTGCAGTCTCCCAGAAAATGATAATACATACATTGGATTCACCTCAACCACATTGTCGAGGCGTCTAACCCTCCATTTAACAGACACTAGCTCTATTTCACAACACCTAAAATTACATTCATGCCCCCACTCTAATTACCAAATTATTCTAACGGAAAATACACACATTCTGCACAAAGAAAAAAATAAACAAAAACTCCAAATACTAGAAGCTTTATACATAAAACAATACAAACCATCCTTAAACAAAATTAATTTCCAATACAGTACACACATTCTAAAATGCCTATAACACCTTTCTCACCAATTCTTCTCCTTCCAGCCTCCACATTAATATATATTATTTTTAATTTAAAAAAAGATTTTTTTATCTTAATTTTTTTAAATGGAATACATCACCCTTGATGATGGCACTTCGAAGTGCCGAAAGTACTCGGGAACTGAACTTTGGATAGACTTATCCACGAATTCCACCCAAACATTAAAAAGTTGTCCAGAAAATTAGAAAAGATCATAAATAAAATTGTTAAACAGGAGATGTGCCTTTTGTTTAACTCTCTATATATATACTAGCAAATATATGCACCCTCCGGGTGCAAGTATTTAAGTTTTAATGTAATAAAATATTGTATTAAATTAGAAAGGCTAATGAAACTAAATAAGAATGCAGATAAAAAGATTTGAAACAGGGGAAAAATAGAACAACTGAAACTTACACTTCCATCACTCTCGTCTTTCATTGTTATTTTTTCTAATTTAAGTATTTAGTTAAAAGAGGAAGTAAAGAATAAAATTACAGTTATTTCTTCTTGTTAATGGATTTCTTTTAAGATTTATTGAAGAGATTTTTGCTTATATTCATTAAAATAAAACCAAACAATTAGAAATCAATAATACTAAGCATATATTTATTAAAATCACATTTTAAATATCAATATGCAAATTAGCCTTCCCGTTCACACTGTAAACTGCTATTTTGTTGTATATATAAATATAATTGCATGTTATTAACATGTGGATATGGTCAACAGCATTAATAATGTAAAACAATTTTATTAATAATTGAGATGAGATTTAAATAAAAGTAAAATCATTGAGATTGTGATGTCAATAACAAAGGGAATTGTGACTTGAGTAGTAATATAGTTTCGGTTACAGACAGAAAAACACACTATCTCCATTATAATAAGATATATATATATATATATATATATAGATATAGATATAGATAGATAAAACAATAGAATGATCTATAATCGCAAAATGCCCGGTTGTTAAGCCTTTTTCTTTACCAGTTATATATCTATACATATATAAAAGTAGAAAAGTAAAGTCATCAGGGTGGTCTAAAGTCGGTATCAACCAATCAGCGAGGGAGTCTATCCTCTTTTCACTAGCGCTAGACTAGGGTGATTGTTTTTGCGTCTTAGGTGAAGCCCCCCACCTACCATCAGCTCCTTACTTTACAGCACAGAACCCTGTGCTACTCATACGCTGAGCTGGCGAACTAGGAACTTTGTGGTTTCTAGCCGAACGCTTAGACAGAGAGAGAGAAAGAAAGAGACAGAGAGAGAGAATGAAAGAGAGAAAGAGACAGAGAAAGAGAAAGAGAGAGAGAGAGAGAGAGAAAAGCTTTGTTTTTAATTGCATCCCCGGACAGTCATTGTATTCGAACCTGTTAAATTCTGACAAAGATTGATCTTGTGTCACATCAAATATGATATAAGACTTATGGAATTGAACTCGCTATTTATTTGTAACTAGCAGCGGCTAGAGGGGGATTTTTTAAGTTATTCCCGCAGATCCATTATTACTGAATCTTGAGTTTGAATCCTCGTCGGATGCCCCATTTAAATCCCTATGTAAAAAAAATAGATATTGCATTGATCCAGCTACTCCGAAAAGAAATGTTAATGTCTACTATCTAAAATATTAAATGAAAAAAAAATTCCATGCTGTTATTATTTAAATTTTATTTTTTGATTATCTTCACGAATATAAATCAAATCTCTATTATTTTTGCTCAAAAACCAAGCCCTGGTGATATTTAATCTGTATATATATATTTACTTTGTTGTTAATTGTTTTGTTTTCGAAGATTCCTCCGGACATACATATACACACAACTGCCCCTTTATATATGTATAGAAAACCAAACCCTGGTGATATTTAATGTGTATATATATTTACTTTTGTTGAGAAATTTCTCATATAAGGTGTGTGTTAAAAGCCCACTCCTACTTATAGACTCGGCCACAATTATGTGACCCACCTCTTGGCCAATCACTGGCAGTACTCTGAGGTTGATACAATACTTTAACCAACTCTACTGGATATAATTACTTTTGACCTTCGTGGACAACGGACATAGGATTAACTCACTGGACCTTTACCAATACACAGAATAGGACTTATACGCTTACCAAAGGATTCCATAACATAGAACTTTCTTTAAGCCCTTTTCAGCTGGACAAGGATGGCATTTAAAAATTTTACAACTTTGTCGTTAATTGTTTTGTTTTCGAAGATTCCTCCGGACATATATACACACACAACTGCCCTTTATATATGTATAGAGAGAGTCAGATCTTAGCCCTGAAGAGCATTAAGCGAAACTTTTAGTAGGTTCGTCTGACTCATTAGATTTATCTTTATTATTTGCTCTACTTAGGTATTAAGCACATTTAACTTATTAGCTTTAGTCTCCTGGCGGTTTTGTATGAATATATAATCTTATATATATATATATGCATAATAAATTGTTTTTCTTTGGCCAAAATATTGTACAATAGATTATTTTTGGTGCTACATCTCTCTTCTTTTT
>CM042181.1:41505131-41534119 GCA_023376005.1 Doryteuthis pealeii | reverse complement strand
ACAGAGAGAGATCTCTATTTCCAACACCTAACAATTACATTCATTTGCCCACTCTATTACCCGAATTATTTCTAACGGAAAATACACACATCTGCACAAGAAAAAAATTAAACATAAAACTCCAAAATTCACTTAGAAGCTTTATACATAAACAATACAAACTCATCCTTAAACAAAATTATTTCCACTACAGTACACACATTCTAAAATGCCTATAACACCTTCTCACGCAATTCTTTCCTCCAGCCTCCACATTATATATATTTTTTTAATTTAAAAAAAGATTTTTTTATTTTATTTTTTTAAATGGAATACATCACCCCTGATGATGGCACTTCGAAGTGCCGAAGTACTCGGGAACTGACTTTATAGACTTATCCACGAATTCCACCCAAACATTAAAAAGTTGTCCCGAAAATTAGAAAAGATCATAATAAAATTGTTAAACAGGAGATGTTGCTTTTGTTTAACTCTCTATATATATACTAGCAAATAATATGCACCCTCCGGTGCAAGTATTTAAGTTTTAATGTATAAAATATTGTATTAAATTAGAAAGGCTAATGAAACTAAATAAGAATGCAGATAAAAAGATTTGAAACAGGGGGGTAAATCGAAAAATAGAACAACTGAAACTTACACTTCCATCACTCTCGTTCTTTCACATTGTTATTTTTTCTCAATTTAAGTATTTAGTTAAAAGAGGAAGTAAAGAAATAAATTACAGTTATTTCTTCTTGTTAATGGATTTCTTTTTAAGATTTATTGAAGAGATTTTTGCTTATATTCATTAAAATAAAACCAAACAATTAGAAATCAATAATACTAAGCATATATTTATTAAAATCACATTTTAAATATCAATATGCAAATTATCCTTCGTTCCGTTCACACCTGTGTAACCTGCTATTTTGTGTATATATAAATATATATTGCATGTTATTAACATGTGGATATGGTCAAACAGCATTAATAATGTAAAACAATTTTATTAATAATTGAGATGAGATTTAAATAAAAGTAAAATCATTGAGATTGTGATGTCAATAACAAAGGGAATTGTGACTTGAGTAGTAATATAGTTTCGTTACAGACAGAAAAAACACACTATCTCCATTATAATAAGATATATATATATATATATATATATATATAGAGAGAGAGAGAGAGAGATAATATATAGATAAAACAATAGAAATGATCTATAATCGCAAAATGCCGGTTGTTAAGCCTTTTTCTTTACCAGTTATATATCTATACATATATAAAAGTAGAAAAGTAAATGTCATCGGGTGGTCTAAAGTCGGTATCAACCCAATCAGCGAGGGAGTCTATCCTCTTTTCCTAAGCGCTTAGACTAGGGTGATTGTTTTTGCGTCTTAGGTGAAGCCCCCCACCTACCATCAGCTCCTTACTTTACAGCACAGAACCCTGTGCTACTCATACGCTGAGCTGGCGAACTAGGAACTTTGTGGTTTCTAGCCGAACGCTTAGACAGAGAGAGAGAAAGAAAGAGACAGAGAGAGAGAAAGAAAAGAGAGAAAGAGACAGAGAAAGAGAAAGAGAGAGAGAGAGAGAGAGAAAAGCTTTTGTTTTTTTAATTGCATCCCCGGACAGTCATTGTATTCGAACCTGTTAAATTCTGACAAAGATTGATCTTGTGTCACAATCAAATATGATATAAGACTTATGGAATTGAACTCGCTACTTATTTGGTAACTAGCAGCGGCTAGAGGGGGATTTTTTAAGTTATTCCCGCAGATTCCATTATTACTGAATCTTGAGTTTGAATCCTCGTCGGATGCCCCATTTAAATCCCTATGTAAAAAAAATAGACATTGCATTGATCCAGCTACTCCGAAAAGAAATGTTAATGTCTACTATCTAAAATATTAAATGAAAAAAAATTCCATGCTGTTATTATTTAAATTTTTATTTTTTGATTATCTTCACGAATATAATCAAATCTCTATTATTTTTGCTCAAAAACCAAGCCCTGGTGATATTTAATCTGTATATATATATTACTTTGTTGTTAATTGTTTTGTTTTCGAGATTCCTCCGGACATAATATACACACAACTGCCCCTTTATATATTATAGAAAACCAAACCCTGGTGATTTATTTAATGTGTATATATATTTACTTTTGTTGAGAAATTTCTCATATAAGGTGGTGTGTTAAAAGCCCACTCCTACTTTATAGACTCGGCCACAATTATGTGACCCACCTCTTGGCCAAATCACTGGCAGTACTCTGAGGTTGATACAATACTTTAACCAACTCTACTGGATATAATTACTTTTGACCTTCGTGGACAACGGACATAGGATTAAATCACTGGACCTTTACCAATACACAGAATAGGACCTTATACGCTTACCAAAGGATTCCATTAACATAGAACTTTCTTTAAGTCCTTTTCAGCTGGACAAGGATGGGCATTTAAAAATTTACAACTTTGTCGTTAATTGTTTTGTTTTTCGAAGATTCCTCCGGAATTATACACACACAAACTGCCCTTTCATATATGTATAGAGGAGTCAGATCTTAGCCCTGAAGAGCATTAAGCGAACTTTTAGTAGGTTCGTCTGACTCATTAGATTTATCTTTATTATTTGCTCTACTTAGGTATTAAGCACATTTTTTCTTATTAGCTTTAGTCTCCTGGCGGTTTTGTATGAATATATAATATCTTATATATATATATATGCATATAAATTGTTTTTTCTTTTGGCCAAAATATTGTACCAATAGATTATTTTTGGTTGGTACGATTATCTTGGTCTTTTCTTTTTTCCAAATTTTTTTTTCTCCTCGAGTACTGTTTGATAGTATATTTTTACAATCAAACTATTTGTTGTTTTTTTTTCTCACCGCGAGGATTTACCAACATGTTTTGTATATTAGATAGATAGATAGATAGATAGATTAAGGCAGCCATTAGATAGATAGATAGATAGATAGATAGATAGATAGATTAGGAACAGCATTAGATAAGATAGATAGATAGATAGATTTGCGATACTGGCTTGCTAACCGTTATACCACTATTGGACGCCCACACCACAAAAAGTATAAGATTTATGTAATAAGTAGGCAAAGTCGATTTCTCGTTATTTGCTATTGTCCTCATCGAATTTCGATAAAGTCGTCCGATTATCTAGGCAAGTTTAAAATCAAATAAAGAGACTCCAGCCACATTTTTGAAGAGATACTTGTGGTTATTGAATCTTAATCAATGTCACAGGAAATTTATCATTTGCTGTTGTGAATATTCCCAAAAGAATTATCCATATACTAGCAGGACATGTGGATATACCACAGTATGATAATTTGATATTACAACTTTTCATATATTTACTTTACAGCTATTGTTTTTTTGTTTTTGTTTTTTTTTTGTTTTGTTTTACGGCATATCAACCTTAGTGGGTCATTTAATGCCGATAAAGTTTTGAAATGAATCAATTCTTAATGGATAATACAATTTTTTTATAAACACATTTTTCTATTTAACCCATAGATGGCCCCTAACAGGGTACCACCACTTCCGGGTCAGAGTGGACCAGGGAGCAATGATGAAGGGGTGCTCCACTTCCCAAACCTCCAGAACTGGAACCTCACCATCAGATAGAGTTTAACGTCATTCCCAGGACATGTAGACCCGCAGTCACCACCTTTAGAGCATCCATATGATAAAAAGGGGTGGGGCTTGCCAAAAAGGGCAATAAGGTTGGGAAAATCATATAGGTGCTAGGGCTTGACGTGACCAGCCGATTTTTTCTTTTGGCCAAAATATTGTATCAATAGATTATTTTTGGTTGGTACGATTATCTTGGTCTTTTCTTTTTTCCAAATTTTTTTTCTCCCCGGGTACTGTTTGATAGTATATTTTACAATCAAACTAATTTTCTATCCGTCTAGCCCAAGATAGGGCCAAAGTGGAGTATTGCATGTCATGAACTGCTCATCCACCTGGGCTCTACCCTTAAGCATCACTGGTCGCCACCCACGGCCAACAGGTGGCCCCATTGGGGGAGTCTTACCCCTCTGCAGAGGTGCAGTCGGTGCATTCTAACGCCGCAGCCGACAGGGCGGTTACAGCTCTTGCAATACAGTTTAATATAATATAATATAATATAATATAATATAATATAATATAATATAAGTTTTCTATTCATACTGTCGAATTCACTTCCATTTACTTCATATTGTCTACAGAAAAAGCAAAATCTGGATTGTTTAACATCATCACCGGGGGCTAAATTTTGAATATGATAAGGAGCGCAACACTACGGTTTTGTCAACATTAAAAATTCCCGAAACTTTCCATCTTCCTCAATTGTGCTGTGGACTTATTTTTTAAACTTGCTTTTGTAGCTGGAATACATCCTAAACTTATTTTTTAAATATATTTAACTTCAAACTCTTTTGAGTCTTTTTTTTTATAGATAATAATGCTTCTGATTTTTTTAAATAAAATTTATTTTATTTCTAATACAAAATACGCATTTGCAAAATTTTTTTAAGTTCCGTCCCTGAACGAGAGCGTTTGTTTGTACCCCACGTGACTAACGGTTTATTTATTCTGTCTTTCTTTCACAGTTGCTTTGAAAAAGACCGCTTTATTAAAAGGTCGAAACAGATCTGTAGCAAACTTTTTTTTTATTCTACAAATGTTCTATTCATATATAAGTAAGTAAAGTCGTCGGAATGGCCTAAAGTCGGTATCAGCCAACCAGCTAGGGAGTCTATCCCCTTTTCACTAGCGCTAGACGAAGGAGATTATTTTTCTGTCTGAGGTGGAGCGATACACGTACCATCAGCTCCTTACTTTACCGCACAGATCCCTGTCAACTCATACGCTGAGTTGGCGAGGACCAGTATCGTGTCCATGTTTCCGGTTTACCGTCGCGATGGTAGCTTGCGGTGCCGCCCGTCTGACTTTACGCCTGTCCGATCCGTTAACCTCCAGGCCATGTCCAGCTGCCGTTTAAGGAGCGGTGTTTTAACTGTTTTAAATACATACATCTGTGTATATACTTTACGATCACCAAAGAGATCAAATCTGTAAACAGATGATCATTGCGTTATGCTGGCGGTGAAAGTTTATTAAAGTCGCTCCTAAACAACTCTACCGGGCATATATATATATATATATATATATATATATATAATATATATATATATATATAAGTCGAAGTGGCCTAAAGTTGGTATCAGCCAGATATATCTATTAATAATGGAGATTCGCTTCCGGTTTTTGTCTGTAACAAAAATTACGTCACTGCTTACGTCACATTACCCAAAATCGTCATACATAGAATAAATACACTCAAAATTTGAACATGCAACACTAGAAAGTCCTCTTTGTTTTTTAAAACAAGTTTTAATAAATACATGACTGGTATGATATATATCTATATATAGTTTGTTTTATTTTAATACATATTTAAAGTTTACATTTCAAATTGTTTTATCTTTTAATCGTTTAATGAATTTGATGATTTTACTTACAAACTCGCTGACATTGAATTTTTTACTCCCATCCCTCAGGCAATATGTTTCGAAAATCTATTTTTACATTGCCCAGAGGGCGTTTTTTATTTTGTACTAGTATATAATAAGAAAGAGAGCTATTGAAAGATTATCGATCTGATATCTCTGGTAAGATAGAGCTATTTGGAAGCAAATTTAACTTACGTTCACCGTATTACCGTAAGCAAGGCTTTCTGTTATTTACGGATATGAGCTCTCTAAGTGACCGTAACACACCCGTGGTGTAATGGTTAAAGTTATGGGAAATGGACTCGTCGCCCCGAGTTCAAATCCTGGACATGGTAATTGCATTTCACTTAGCGCTAATACCCTTGGGAAAGGTATGAATCCTACACTCCCTCCAGCTATGGATAAATAGTAGGGCAGATTGGGCTCTTTAACTTTGGTTAGGCAACCGGTCTAGGAGAAGGAAAACTCTGAATTCAAACCTGTTGAACTCCGCTTAAGAAATTGACCTTGTGTCGCATCCTGCTCGTGCGGAGGGGTTGGTAAATATATATATATTTATATATTTACCAGTTAAAATACTGGCAACGCTCTCCTATGAAACGGATAGAGCACGCTCTGGCGGCCTTTACATATGTATGTATTTGCCAGTTAAAATCCTAGTTCCAGCCTGTAGGTGCTCATGTAATGGCCGAATGCTTAAGAAGCCTCACTGATGATAAATCGATCGGGTTTCCATCCTGGCTGGAGGTAGCCTGCTAATGTCTAGCCACACTGAGGAGACGTGATAAGTCGAAACATGGTGTCTGTGGATGACTGTGATATATAGATATAGATATATTCCAGCGTATTGGAAGTGGGTAAAATATAATTACTTAAAATAAGTGGCCATACAAAATAAACGAGGAAAACACGTGCTCTACGTGGATTCATCAGTCGGTAGAGCGTTCGGCTAGAAGCCATAAGGTTGCTAGTTTGATACCGGCCCTCGCCAACTCAGCATATGAGTAGCACAAGGATCTGTGCGGTAAAGTAAGGAGCAGATGGTAGGTGTGGCGCTCCATCTCAGACGCTAAAATAATCTCCTTCGTCTAGCGCTAGTGAAAAGGGGATATACTCCCTCGCTGATTGGCTGATACCGACTTTAGGCCGCCCCGTCGACTTTACTTACTTGCTTACTGTTGAATATTAATTTTGTCAAACATTTTACACAAACACGCACACACACACACACACACACACACACACATATATATATATATATATATATATATATATATATATATATATATATATATATATGGGAGAAATGTGAGGAGGTTAATCCGACAGTATGTGGAGAAAGGTAGACAAACACGGGGTGTTATAGAAAATGGATGTTTATTGTATGTAGTAGTGTCGACGATGCAACGTTTCGGTCTATTATACCTTCTTCAGGACTTAGATATATTTCTTGCTTCAATGATGGACATTTTCAAAATGAAATTTGAAAATGTCTATCATTGAAGCAAGAAATATATCTAAGTCCTGAAGAAGGTATAATAGACCGAAACGTTGCATCGTCGACACTACTACATACAATAAACATCCATTTTCTATAACACCCCGTGTTTGTCTACCTTTCTCCACACACACACACATATATATATATATATATATATATATATATATATATATATATATATATGTAATATATATTATATATTGAAAATGTATATACAGTATTTTTTATCGGTTTAATTTGATGGTAATTATAATGCTATGTAATGACTAAATATAGCTTAGATTTTATACACACACACAAACACACAGATTTACAGAAGAAAAGGAAGGAGAAGAAAGAAAGAAAGAAAGAAAGAAAGAAAGAAAGAAGAAAGAGAAGAGAAGAAAGAGAACAAAGTGTTAGAAAAAAAGAAAGTATGAAAATAAAGAAAGAAAGATGGAAAAAGAGAACAAAAGTATGCGAAAAAAAATAAAGAAGGAGAGAGAGAAAGAAAAAGAAAGATAGATATTAATCATGAGAAAGAAAGAAAGAAAAGAAAAAAAGAAGAAAAAGAAAAAAGTAAGAAAGAAAGAAAGAAAAGAAAAGAAAGAAAGAAAGAAAGAAAAAGAGAAAAGAAAAGAAAGAAGGAAAGAAAGAAAAAGAAAGAAAGAAAGGAAGAAAGAAAGGAAGAAAGAAAGAAAGAAAGAAGAAAAAAATAGAAAGAAAGAAAGAAAAGAAAAGAAAGTAAGTAGGAAAAAAAGAAAAAAGAAAGAAACAAAGAAACAAAGAAAAAAGAAAGAAAGAAAGAAAGAAGGAAAGAAAAAAGAAAGAAAGAAAGAAAGAAAGGAAGAAGAAAAGGAAGAAAAGAAAGTAAGAAGGAAAGAAAAAAATAAATAAATAAATGAACAAAAAACCAAAACAAAAAAGAACCAAACTAACAAACAAAAAAACAAAAACAAAAAAAAAAAGAAAGAAAGAAAGAAAGAAAGAATAATAACGATGATACTTTAGCTCAATTATTTGGGCAGAAATTACCTACACCTACCCACCACACACACACATTCTTTTTTTTAGCGTTTACCTACAATCAGGGACGTGCTTACATGCTGCGAATGAGCATGCACTAATTGGGCTTTAATTCCGCTCATACATTGCAAAGGATATATATATATATATATATATATATATATATATATATATAAGAGAGAGAGAGAAGAGAGAGAGAGAGAGAGAGAGAGAGAGGGGAGGCATATAGACATATAGACAACCTGAGAGAGAATGTGTTAGCAGTGTCCATCCGAAAAATCGACAATTCCAGTCCAATATCCGCGGGATGTCCATTCCCTGATCCAGTTAAATTAAACAACAGCGCCACCTTGTAGCTGCTTCTGTATCAAAACAAGGAACTCCCCCCACCCTTTTTCAACGTGACAACGATATGTTTGAATTATCGACTAGCAATATGATCCAGCATTGCCCCCCCTCTCTCTCTCTCTCTCTCTCTCTCTCTCTCTCTCTCTCTCTCTCTCTATCTGTGTGTTTGTGTGTGTGTGTGGATATATATATGTATATATTTACCAACTCCTCCGCACAAGCAGGATGCGACACAAGGTCAGTTTCTTAAGCGGAGTTTAACAGGTTTGAATTCAGAGTTTTCCTTCTCCTAGACTGGTTACCTAGCCATGGTTAAAGAGTCCAGTCTGCCCTGCTATTTACCCATAGCTGGAGGGAGAATTGGATTCATACCTTTCCCAAGGATATTAGCGCCATGTGAAATGCCAACAGCTTCGTCCAAGAATGGAACTCGGGTTGACGAGTTCATTCCTAATATATATATATATATATATATCCCGTGTTGATAACGGCGTAGACCTTATATCGATATTGCAGCTCGATTTAAGGGATTCTCGTAGAAATATGGAGGACTATTTTATTTATCGCTACGGGTTACCAGTTTAAGAATTAATTATTTCAACTAGAACGACGGAGAATGCTGTCTCGATTTTCCAATGACGTTAACCTCTTGTCCCATAATTCAAATTCGCATCATTGAATTAACGTTTCAGTAACATGTGAATCTCGCGGAAATTCATTGTAATGACGTGTCATTGTGTCAGTTAATTCAAATCGTAGATCACTTGCATTAACGCTTCGTTGCAGTAAAGCACCGAATACAATAAAATGTCTCTTTACGAAGAAAGCTGGATCTTGGTTGGATATTCCCACGATATGAAGGAATAAATAACATGGTATGGTAAGCAAGTAGTATTATTTGGATTATTCGGTCTATTGTCCTCATCTTTATTGTTACCTGTACAACGTTTCGGCCAATGTAACCTCCGGCCTTCTTCAGGTATTTCTTGTCGAAGTTTTCTCGAACTCGGGAACCTACTTTTCGAACTCGGGGAACCTTAAGTTCGTAATCGGGAACCTTCTTGTCGTAAGCGGGAACCATTACGGAACTTTGAAGTATTCAGAGAAAATTGCTAATTGTTTTGTGGGGCCTGAAAACACAGTTAAACCTCAGATATATAATCTCTTATATATATATATATATATATATATATATATATATATATATATATATATATATAAGGAAAAGGTGACTTACCGGTGAATTTGGTCACGATGGTTAGTAACAGGAATTCAGGGGGGTAAGTCAGCGATATAACAAATACAAAGTGCTCAATACTAAGTAGAGCAAATTTATTATAAAATGGGTACAAGAGATAACCTACTCGAGTTTCACCATAAGGATCTTCAGTGTTAAATCCACTGAATTAATCGAGACACCGATTGATAGCAGTCGGTGTCTCGATTAATTCAGTGGATTTAACCCTGAAGATCCTTATGGTGAAACTCGAGTAGGTTATCTCTTGTACCCATTTTATAATATATATATATATATATATAATATATATATATATATATATTTGTTGGATGCAATGCTACTTTTTAAACAGCAGTCCTTGTGGGAAATAATATATATTAGCAACAGAAAACACCCTCCGGGCGTCATAAACATTAAATTTTGAAAGACATTGCCTGGGAGGGTGGGAGTTAAAAATTCAATGTCAGAGGGTTTGTATCATAAGTAAGACAAATCCTCATATTTATTAAAGGAGTAAAAAAAAATAAAACAATTTGAAATGAAAACTGAGTCCCGTCCCTCTCAAATAAAATGTTGCATGCATGTAATAATCAAACAATTATTTTGAATATTTTCCACATCAATTTTACACAAAATCGTAGCTATTTATTTATTTGTAAACTTTTTAGTTAACTTCTTGTTACTATAAAAAAAGGACGAGAGTAAAAAACAATTTTTAAAATTGCTTACTCAAATTTTGGGTGTATATAGCAGAAGAATATTGTGACGTAAGCTGTGACGTAGAGCTATGAGGTAGTTTTTGTTACAGACAGAAATACAGAAAATCTCCATTATTAATATAATACTAGTACAAAATAAAAAACACCCTCCGGGCGATTTCGAAATAGATTTTTGAAACATATTACCTGAGGGGAGGGAGTAAAAAATTCAATGTCAGCGAGTTTGTACCCTAAGTAAGTAAAATAATCAAATTCAATAAACGATTAAAAATAAAACAATTTGAAATGTAAACTTTAAATATGTATTAAAATAAAACAAACTATATATGGATATATAATACCAGTCATGTATTTATTAAAACTTGTTTTAAAAGACTGAGGACTGTCTAATGTTGCATGTTCAAATTTTGAGTGTATTTATTCTATGTTATGAAGATTTTGGGTAATGTGACGTATGCAGTGACGTAATTTTTGTTAAAACAAAAACCCGGAAGCAAATCTCTATTATTAATAGATATATAATTACTAAACCCCTCTGCAAGAGTAGGATGGGACACAAGATCAATTTCTTAATAGGTTTGAATTCAGAGACTTCCTTCTCCTAGACTGGTCACACTGCGTTGCTGGAAAGCACTGAATACAATAAAAAGTCTATTTACGAGGATGGCTGTATCTTGATTGGATATTCCCACGATCCGGCGGAATAAACAACGAAGTCTGGTTAGATATTGCTTGGGTACTCTGGGTTAATTTTAATGATTCGTTGGGCCCGAAAACACACATATAAACCCAGATACATAATCTCTTGCGTATATATATATATATTAATATATATATATATATATATATATATATATATATATATATTTGTATCTGTATCCGTTTTTAGCATGTACATATATCAGGTTTGGGCATTAGTGACCAAACCTGATATATGTACTTCCAAAAAACGGATACAGATACAAAAATATATCTCAAATATATATACTCACTAGAAGCATACGGAGACTCAAAAATAAATCACACCATATATATATATATATATATATATTATATATATATATATATATAATATATATGGGGGGATTGGCTGTCAACTCGTGCACGAGTAGGACCATCTGTTGTTTTGTTTTTCATAATTAAGTGCCATTAGCATTTGACTCTCAATCCTTGTGTTTTCTCAGATGACTCACCAGGCCAGTCCTGGAGAGACATACTCTTCCACATAAACTACATGTTAGAACTTCTCTACATTGAATATTGCTGGGCTGAAAATTACCCTTTCTAATAGCCCGTTTCAATTGTTGATGTTTAATTTGGTTGGACTCAAATTCTTCCACAGACAGGTAGATGGCGGCTCTCCAGCCAGGTTTATTGCAAACTAGCTTCTATCAGTCCTCCACAGCAATAACAGTGTTCTTCATACTGTCCTTGAGGCAGTCCTTAAACCTCAATTTGGGTTTGCGCTGATGACATTTGCCAGTTGAGATTTCCCCGTAAAATAGTTGTTTTGGGATTCGACAATCATTCATGCGAACTAGATGACCAGACCAACGAAGACTTGATCTAAGGATTAAACTCTCAATATTAGGCAGATGACATCTTTCAAGTATTGTGGTGTCTGGTATAAATGACAACCATTCCATCCCTAAAATCCTGCGAATTTTATTCTTTATTTCCTATTTTAACTGAATAGTTAAATTAGAAAAAATTAGCAATGAAAAACGGGAGTGATAGAAGAGTAAGTTTCAGTTGTTCTATTTTTCGATTATTCCACTCACCTTTGTCAAATCTTTTTATCTGCATTCTTATTTAGTTTCACAGGCCTTTCTAATAATATATGATATTTTATTACATTAAAACTTAAATACTTCAACTGAAGGGTGCAAATATTTGCTAGTATATATATATATATATATATATATATATTATATATATATATATATATATATAAGATAATTACATTGTCTTCCCGGGTTTTCTTTTCCTTTTTGTTTCAAATTCCTTCATTTTTCCTTCATTTTTCCTTCTATTCTTATATTATATACTTTATTACATTATTTAATTCTCTTTTTGTTTATTATTCTTTTTATTCAAGCAAATTTCTTTCACTAATTTTTCTTTTCATTTTTTCTCTCTGATTTTATTTCATTCTTCTTCCAATTTCATTCATGTTCCTTCATATTTCATTCTTATTTCCTTCTGTATTCTAATTATTCAAACAAGATTTATTTCACTATACTAACTTTCTTTTTCTTTTTCGCCCCAATTTTATTTTATTTTTCCAGCTTCATTTATATCCCTTCATTTTTTCTTCTTTTTTTCTTCATTTGATTAAATTATTTCATTCTAATTTCCTTCTTTATTCTAATTATTCAAGCAAGCTTTTTTTTTTTCATTATTCCAATTTTCTTCTTTTTCTTCATTTTTCTTCCTTCATTTTTCCTTCTTTTCTTCATTTTAATCTTTCACTTGGGATTGGTCCAAGACATTTTTATCTTAATCTAACTCCTTTAAAAATACTTTATATCATTAAACTATCGCAATTTTATCCTTTTTTTCTTTCTATCCTTTTTTTTTTTTTTTTTCCTTTTTTTTCAAATTTCATTTGAGCAACCAGGCTGAAGTAACGACCGCTAGGTGGAGCTAGCTGAAGGATATTCCCTCTTATTGTTTCTAACCGGAAGAAAATGTGATTGGTTGTTGGTTGAGCCAGAGGTTTATGGAGCATGTAACGCGTGTGATGTCGAATCATATTAGCACGAAATCAAGAAGACTTGATAGAAGTGTGCATTATCAATCAGAAGGAGGGGAATCCGGGCTGCGCGTAGGTGGTTGGCAAGGGAGATAATCCGGTTAATGTTAAGACAAGGAACAAAAGGAGACAAAAGAAAACGCGGGGTTTTTTGGGGGGTGGGGGGTTGGCGGTGTAAAAAGAAGACAAAGAACAAATAAATAAGGAGTCGATGAAAGTTAATGAAGGAGATAAAGTCGAAATGGGATATGCAAAGCCGGGAGGAATAAATAAGAAATTAAAAAAAGTGATCAAGAAGAAATGGAAGTAAATTACAGGGATTATAAATAAATAAATAAATAAATGACGATCAAATCAAAGGAGAAGACAAAAAGGAAGGAATGAAGAGGAAAAAAAGAAAGAAAGAACGAGAGGAAGAAAGAGAGGAAGAAAGATAGAAAGAAAGGAAGAAAGAAAGAAAGAAAGGAAGGAAGGGAGGGAAGAAGAAAAGAAAGAAAGAAGAAAAGGGTGAAGAAAGGAAGGAAGAAAGAAAGGGAGAAAGAAAGAAAGAAAGAAAGAAAGAAAGAAAGAAAGAAAGAAAGAGAGAAAAAGAGAAAGAACAAAGAAAGGAAGAAAAAACAAAATGAAGCAGAAGAAAAGAAGAAAGAAATAATGAAAGAGAAACTAAAGAAAAAGAAAAGAAGAAACAGTGAATTAAGAGTAACGATAGATTGATAGATAGATAGATAGATAGATAGATAGATAAAGGAGAAGATAAAGGAAAGAATGAAGAAAGAAAGAATGAAAGAAAGAGAGAAAGGAAGGAAGAAAGGAAGGAAGAAAGACGAATAAAAGTAGTAAAGTCAAATATATAAATAAGAAAGAAAGAAAGAAATGAAGAAAGAAAGAATGAAAGAAAGAAAGAAAGGAAGGAAGAAAGAAAGAAAGAAAGAATGAAGAAAGAATGAAAGGAATAAAGAAAGAAAGAATAAAATAAAGAAAGAAAGAAAGAAAGGAAGAAAGAAAGGAAGAAAGAAAGAAAGAAAAGAAGGAAGAAATGAAGGAAGAAAGAAAAAAGAGCAACTGAAGGAAAAGAAAAAGAATTAAGACAATGAATTAAGAGTATAGATAGATAGGTAGATAGATAGATAGATAGATAGAGGGGAAAGAGAATAAGAGAAAGAGAAAAATATGAACACACTGAGATAGATAGATATGAAAGGACTAAGATAGATATATAGATAGATAGATAGATAGATAGAGAGAGAGAGAGAGAGAGAGAGAGAATAAGAGAAAGAGAGAGAGATGTGTTAGACTGTTAGACTGGGATAGATAGATTAGTCAGAGGTCAATTGTTATTAATAAAATTGAATTTTTATAGTAAAATCAAATTTTTTAATCATTGAGAATATAACTTAAATAACTAAAAAAATCGTGACGTCAGTGGTGACATAGTTTCGGTTACAGACAGACAGTTACAGAAGCTCTATTATGATAAGATGTTACAACAATAATACCAGATGTTTCGTGATTTATTAGTTGTTTAGTTCTTTCCTCCGAAAAGACTTACATTGGCATTAAATAACCCGACAATATTTGACATGCCCTAAAATCAAACAAGTAAGTAGTAAGTACCCCAATCCTACTACTTAGGGTGGCTGTTGGCTCACCTGGAGCTCATTCGTCCTTTAACAGCTCCTGTTTTTAATGATGCTGGATGTCCACACTCCCAACTAATCATACAAGCAGAGGCGTATCTGATGGAGGGGTGGCAGTTTAGTCGCCGTCAGCCCGACCATGGAACAGGTAGTACTAGTTTACATGGTACTAGTAGCAGGTAAGAAATAAGACCTGTCTTGTCCTGACTTGACTCTTGAAACAGGCAGTACTAGTTTACATGGTACTAGTAGCAGGTAAGAAAGAAGACCTGTGTTGTCCTCAACGGATTTTTGGACACTACGCCATCGTCGGATGGATGCCTACGAAAACCAATCAATCAACCAACCAATCAAAGACATTGGAAATAATTTTTACCCTAAAACGCATTGATAGATAGATAGATAGATAGATAGATAGATAGAAATAGACTGAGATAGATAGATAGATAGATAGATAGGAATAGACTGAGTTAGAGATAGATAGATAGATAGATAGATAGGAATAGACTGAGATAGATAGATAGATAGATAGGAATAGACTGAGTTAGAAATAGATAGATAGATAGATAGATAGATAGATAGATAGATAGATAGATTGGAATAGACTGATATAGATAGATAAATAGAGAGATTGATTTAGAATAGACTGAGATAGACTGAGATAGATAGATAGATAGATAGATAGATAGAAATAGACTGAGATATATAGATTGATAGATAGATAGGAATAGACGGATAGATAGATAAATAGATAGATAGGAATAGACTGAGATAGATAAATAGATAGATAGGAATAGACTGAGATAGATAGATAGATAGATAGATAGATAGATAGATAGAAATAGACTGATATAGATAGATAAATAGAGAGATAGGTGGATTTAGAATAGACTGAGATAAAACTGAGATAGATAGATAGATAGATAGATAGATAGATAGATAGAAATAGACTGAGATATATAGATTGATAGATAGATAGGAATAGACTGAGATAGATAGATAGATAGATAGATAGATAGATAGATAGATAGATAGATAGGAATAGACTGAGACAGATAGATAGATAGATAGGAATAGAGTGAGTTAGAGATAGATAGATATATAAATAGATAGGAATAGACTGAGATAAATAGATAGATAGATAGATAGATAGATAGGAATATACTGATATAGATAGATAAATAGAGAGATAGATGGATTTAGAATAGACTGAGATAGACTGAGATAGATAGATAGATAGATAGATAGATTATATAAGTATTTTTTGCATTTCCTCCGAAAAAAAACCTCAGTATTAAATAACCCGTCAATGTTTGACATGCCATAAAATCAACCACCCAACTAACCAACCATCAATATTGGAAATATGTTAACTCTAAAATGCTCAGGTGTGCCTGATGAGGGTGCCAAACTAGCACTTACCAAAATATTACAAAACTTTTGACTCGCCCGAGTATTATATCATCTCTTTCTGTGGATGAGATATTACTACCTAGGTATCTGAACAACGTGCCTCAAACTAGCACAGGCAGTACTAGTTTACATTGTACTAGTAGCAGGTAACAAAGAAGACCTGTGTTAGGACAACACAGGTCTTCTTTGTTACCTGCTACTAGTACAATGTAAAATAGTACTGCCTGTGCCTGACTTTTTGGATACTGCGCCATTGTCTCTAGAAGGCGGCTGGATGCCTACGAAAACCAACCAACCAACCCACTAACCAATCAAATTCATTATCTTTACTCTAAAACGCATTGCAAATGTTTTTGCTGTAAAAGTATATTCAAAATTAATTTATTATAAGAATACATTAAAAATGAATTCATAATTTATAATACTAATGTACTCTTAATGGCTTTCATAGGAAAATTACAGTTTCAATTATTTTATCCGAATAAAATTTTTGTAGGCACGTGATTACCGTCGTACGAAACGGACACGACGTGATTCATAAGATTTTAGTAACGGTGAATTAGTACCATAAAATTTTATTTGCTTTGTAAACTCACTTTTCCGTAATCTCAATTTTCTACCCAGAGCTCAATGGGGACCCAACAGATCATGTTTTGTCTAATCTATCTATCTATTATTATACTAAAGCTGAGATTATCACCTTTTATTTTCTAAAGGCTTTTTCCTGTTTAGTTTAATGACACAAATTTCATATTAAAATATGCCTTGCTTTTAGGATTACGTAATGTATGAAAAATTCCATTTTAATTGGGTCTAATTAGTCGTAATTAGCAATTAAGTCAAAAACTGACCAATCCCTCTCTCACATTCTGCATATTCCCCCTCTGTGTATATCTTGATTACGTTCTCTGTATATAAATATTAGTCTCTCTCCGTGTGAGTAAGCGGGCGTGGGAGAATCATTGTGATACATTTAAATACTCTATTTGCATCTCAATATTCGACGACAACCTGTAGATTAATTAATTTGCATAATCCATTTCAACTATCCCACCCTCTTTAATTGTTACCATTCGAAACCCATAACTGATAAAAGTAGGGATACTCAAAATGAGGCTGCGTTTTTGACAAAATGACTTTACACCCCCCCCCCCCATCCTACAGAAAATAATTTACCAAAAATCAGGAAATTATTGGATTTTAATGAAATTTTCAGTGTTTATTTATCAAAGAATTATCTTTATAATGAATTATTTATTTTATTTACAAACTTTCTCATTTTTTCAGGTCACCTAATTTTTATCCCCCCCCCCTTATGTTGGGGGCGTAACATTTTGTTCGCGTTGTTCTTATAGTTTTCTAATTACAGTATAAATAAACGATATACTCGTAAATGACATTTTTCTATGGAGCCAGAACTCAGGCACACCAGTATGGACCGTTAAACAACTCTATGCAAATACTGGATGCTGTGCAGAGGACGTCCTAAAAGCAATGAATGATAGGGTAGGGTTGGCGAGAGATTGTCATGGATATCCATAAAATCCTAATTACCTGTAATTAGAAATGATCTCAGTGACCCTTTTTTGTTTTTCCTTTGGTCAAATGAAAATGTTTGCCCCAGTTTAAATAACTTATTTGGGAAAACTGTGAATTAGCCAAATAATACTATCATGTGATTTTCCCAACGGGTCACGTTTTTTCTAGTATATATATATATATATATATATATATATATATATATATATATATATATATATGTGTGTGTGTGTGTGTGTGTGTGTGTGTGTGTAATAGAGTAGGTTGATAGGAAATAGCATCAAAGATCGTCTTCTAAAATGCATTAAAAATCTTCGGCTAAATTTTGCAAAAACGAGGGTTTTTAGTGCTTTTTAGCAAACGATCTTTGATGCTATTTCATCAAACAATGGTGCAAGTAGGAGATCTAATTTTTGGTAACAGTATTCAGTATAGCACACAACTTTTGCATAGATGGACAATTTGATTTTTTTTTTTTAAGTTGACGAATCGACCTACTCTAGAGTGTAATGTAATGGTTACCGTCCCAGGAAAAGGACATATCGAGACAAGTTCAAATCCTGGTTAGTGATTTTATTAGTCAGTTTTTTTTCCCAAAACAGTTACTACAGCATCAAATAACCCGTCAATGTTTGATATGCCGTAAAATCACTACCCAACTAACCAACTAAACAAGAAACCAATCAGAGACGTTGGAAACATTCTTAATCTAAAACGCATTGTAAATGTTCTTGCTGTAAGTGTATATTCGAAATTACATATATACTAGCAAAATAAAAAACGCCCTCTGGGCGACGTAAAATAAATATTGCCTATGGGGATGGGAGTTGAAAATTTCATATCAGAGAGTTTATATCATAAGTAAAGTAAAATCATCACATTTATTAAAGGAGTTAAAAATAAAATAAATTTATTAAACGAGTTAAAAATATTAAAAAATTGAAATGGAAACTTAGTTCTGATAACTTTAAATACATATTAAAATAAAACAAACTATACATAGATAGATAATACTAGGTATTTATTTATTAAAACTTGTTTAAAATACCAATGAGGACTGTCTAATGTTGCATGTTCAAACTTTGAGTATATTTGTTTTATGTTATGACGATTTTGGTTAATGTGACGTAAGCATTGACATAGTTTTTGTTAGAGACAAATGAGCGAATGGGTCAAGTATGTTTTATTGTTTATGAAATATTGTGTTATATAATAAATTGAAATTAATTAATGAAATTTTAAATAAAGTGATGTTAAATAAAGTCATTCAATCATCAACAAGTTTAAGATTATTAAGAACATTTTATTCTTTGCAATACAAATTATACCCATCCACCAAAACTTTCAAATTTTTAAAGGCCTTTAACGGCCTCTGCGTTCCTAATGATTCAAAAAAAATATTCTTTTTTCGAACATTTAAAATTCTGTTTTTGTCTCCAACGATTTTTATCTCTACTCAAAAAATAAAAAAATTCACTCTGATGAAGGTCGTAAAAAATCTCTCTGTGCACGGAATATCTTTACATTTTTCTTATTATTATTATTATTATTATTATCATTTCAACTCCATCTGATTATTTTGATAATAATAATAACGTAAATCCGTATACATTATGATAAACAGACCGAAACACATGTGTAAGTGATATCGATTAAAAGTGATATCGATAAAATTCATTTTTATCCATCTACATTTCTTTTCTTTACTCATTTTTTCCTCATATTATATATATATATATATATAATATATATATATATATATGTAAACACGGTGTGTTTGGAATGGCTTTTTGCCGACAATTTTTTGGAGAATATGTGCTTAATTGGAGTCGTACCTAATTTTGAAAATTAATTAATTAATAATGAATTAGGCGGGAATGCCTATGTGAATGTATGGCTAAAAAATCGAGAAAAATCAATCTCTGTATGTACATTTCGGCCTATTAGGCCTCATCAGCAGAGCTATAGATAGGAAGGCCGCCCTGTGCGTGATTTGAAACCGGACTGCCAAGCTGACAGGCCGATACCATAACCCCTACACCAAACGGACTTCTTAGATTTTACGATTTGTTTAGAGTAGGTTAATATTCCTCTTCTAGTGACTTTTATTACACGACGATATGATAAGTTGTAAACACGGTGTGTTTGGAATGGCTTTTTGCCGACAATTTTTGGGAGAATATGTGCTTAATTGGAGTCGTACCTAATTTTGAAAATTAATTAATTAATAATGAGCTTGGCAGTCCGGTTTCAAATCACGCACAGGGCGGCCTTCCTATCTATAGCTCTGCTGATGAGGCCTAATAGGCCGAAATGTACATACAGAGATTGATTTTTCTCGATTTGTTTAGCCATACATTCAAATAGGCATTCCCGCCTAATTCATTATTAATTAATTAATTTTCAAATGTGATCAAAAGTGATTAGATGTGGGTGCATAACCATGGATGCTTCTCATCTCCTCATTAGAACTCTCTCCATTTATATACCCAGAGTAAGAGGAGAAGATAGTTCTGGAGGTCGTGGACTTGTTGAAATCGGGGGACCCCTCTACATTGTTGCCTTAGTAAGGTCGGTAGAAGAAAGAGGAGGATAAACGTTGGGTACTAGCTTTCATTATTAACTCCATGTGATTCCCGCTAAAACTGGTTGACTGTCCCCGAATAAATGTCCAACAAACTCGCTGGCTATATATTGATAAACGCCAGTAAGGGTTAATTCGTACTGTTCTTTCTGTTACATAATCTATGCATAGATTATTGTCAACCCCCTGTATTTCTGAAGTGATGGCCCCTTTTCATATCACGGGCGGTACTTTCCATGGAATATTACAGAAAGCCCGCGAAATACGTGAAGTCACGTGGGACCTGGTTGGGTCTTCAGTTTCAGCTTGGACGTCAGGCAGATAAGATGTTTCTGCCTTAGCTGGAGCTCACTACACACGCGCGTTGTGTCTAGTTAGAGAAATATGTTTAACTAAGTAAATAAAGGTTTAAATAAATAATATGGTTTTGTGGTTGATGAATGTCTTGGCAACAAGACTGACCTAGAAAAAGAAATGAATCAAGGACGACCAACCAGCAAGAACAGAGAAATAGAAGACCAGACACGAAGTCCCCAAGACTAGGTCCAGACGCTGGAAGAAGAAGGTAAGATACCAAAGATGAGCAGAAGAATAATTGAAGTAAAGAAAGGGCATACAACATTTCTAACAGAGCATGCTCTTTTGTAGACACGAAGAAAAGAAAATAATTACAAGAACTTTAAGTCCTGGAAGACGTATTGTGATAATTTTCGTGTTTGGAAAACACTTTCTCGACGAATAACATCCTTGGCTTTCGCGCGTTAAGGTTACTTGCATAGAGGTTCTTCAAAAGACTGGAGCAGTATTAAACAGTCGTTTTTTGCACGGGCAAAGATATTTGCCCCCCCTCTCTCTCTCTCTCTCTCTCTAAATAAAAGGTACGTACCATCGACTCCCCTTTTGTTCTCGGGAGTCTGCGCTCACGGATGAAGATGAATAATGGCGTGTCATATGCAATTAGGACCGCATAATCCTTATACTGGTGCGTGATTCGACTCACTTGATGAAAAACATTCCAGTATTTTCGCACATATTTTTTTCGCGATTTTTTTTTTTTTTTTTTTTTTGAGATATTCATAGCCTCATTATTCAGTAACGAAAGTATTTTGCTTTTTTTGTGAACTTCTTCTTCTTCTTCTTCTTTTCCATTCTTCTTCTTCTTCTTCTTCTTCTTCTTCTCTTCTTCTTTTCCATTCTTATTATTCTTATTCTTCTTATTATTATTATTCTTTTCCATTCTTATTATTCTTATTATTCTTATCCCTTCTTTTTCATCTTCTATCCATTATTCTTATTCTTATTTTTCTTCTTCTTCTTTCTTCTTCTTCTTTTTTCTTCTTTTTCTTCTTCTTCATTCCTCTTCTTTTTCTTCTTCTTCTTTTCCATTCTTCTTTTCTTCTTCTTTTCCATTCTTCTTCTTCTTCTTCTTACAATCTTGGGCCAAAACTGAGGAGAAAGACCTACAAACTTCATGGAAATTGTGATTTTTGTTCTTTGTTTTTGTTTTTTTTTTTTTTGTCGTAAATATTCCTTGCCAAATAAAAGGTAAACATTGGTAAATATGGGATTCACTGGATAAATTAGACATTTAAAATTGTCAGAGCTTAATTCAGACACCTTAAAATCGTCACAGTGTTTATTAACTGTGGATGCGAAGGTATTATAATCCTTGCTTTCCTTTCGAATTAAGTTCATGCACTTCCAACATTTATGGAATAATGAAGTCTTAATATAGTCAACAAATCTGGTGTGCTCAGTCGTCCCCAGTTTGCGTAATAGTAGGCGTACCTTTTTCGAGTCCGTCTAAGTAGCATAGTCGGTTGCATATAAGTCCTCGTATCGTCTGTAACACGATTCAAAACTTATATCTTCATATGGTGCGTAAGTAAAAGTTTCTATCGCTGACCAGATAGGATTCTGTGTAAACGCGTTCTCGTTGTCTGCGTTTTGGCCCCCTATTCTCAATGAAAACATTTCAGAAGACAGTTACAGACTGAACATTCTTTCCAAGGAAGACAATTACAAACTGAACAAAAATTGATTGAAATACAAAAATCCCAATTAGAACAGCAGACATTACTAATGAAAGTCATTGAGAATAGGGGCCAAAACGCAGACAACGAGAACGCGTTTACACAGAATGCTATCTGGTCAGCGATAGAAACTTTTACTTACGCACCATATGAAGATATAAGTTTTGAATCGTGTTACAGACGATACGAGGACTTATATGCGATACGAGGACTTATGTAAGCTACAAAAACTATGGAAGATTTGACTAATGAACACTGCCAAGGTCTGGTGATTAGATTTTATGCCGAAATATCTTCCGCATAAAATAACCCACTCGTTTGACATGCCATAAAACGCAACCAACCAACCCCCAACCAACCTGACCGGTTACTGGTGGGGAATACCCTCACGATATAATCAGCTACAACAACTATGGAAGATTTGACTAATGAACACTGCCAAGGTCTGGTGATTAGATTTGGTTTAAAGAGATTGTCCAACAAAACTGTGATCAATGGTGCTGAACTGTGCCTAGAAAGAATTGCATCAAAGTCCTCATCGTTAGGTTCACCTTGTTACCAACACAAGATGGGCGTGTCCTTTGGTTGTCAAGGAAGATAGTCAGAAAAAAAAACTGTCTAAAGCGATCAGCTCAAAATAATAATAATACTTGAACAAGCAGACAAGATAGCATTAAACTCCAGATTTTCAGTTAAAAGTTGGTTGGTTGGTTTGTTGGTTGGATTTTACGGCATGTCAACCCTTTTGGGATTATTTCATGCCGAAGACGTTTTGCTCATTCATTCTTGTTTGGGTATTCATGTTGTTTTTAAATTCCAATGTTTTCTGTTTGGTTTGCTGGTTGGTTGGTTGGTAGGTTGGTTTGTTGGTTGGATTTTACGGCATGTCAACCCTTATTGGGTTATTTTATGCCGAAGACGTTTTGTTTTATTCTTTCTTGAGTATTTATTTTATTTTTATTTTTATCTATTTTATTTTTATTCTTATTTATTTTATTTTATGTTTTTTTTGTCTTGTTTTTTTATTTTTTTGTAATTCCAAAGATTTTTAAGTTGAAGATGTTTTTGTTTTATTCATTTATGTTGGAGGTTCATTTTCTTTTATTTCAATAACACCCATTCTTCTTCACTCTGCAACCAATGACATTGGGGTAATTTCCAGATCATTGCATTACACTGCTACCATCAATTATAACATTTGTGTTCAGACACATTGAACTGTCATATTACAAAACAAAAGACATCTATACATTAGCAAAACACATTTTGTACTTATATATTTGAAGGAAAAAATGAATTTAGCTGTTATTTGTTACTCAATGGGAATTACAGATTGTATGAGGACGCCAAAAAAATCTTCCTAGGTAACAAAAATGTACAACGGTCATTCAAAAAATTCTAAGCCTTATCCAGGAAGAAAAGCAGTTCGATTATACCGCCTTTTGTTTCGCATCTTTTTATTTGCCTTCTTATTTAGTTTCATTAGCCTTTCTAATTTAATACAATATTTTATTACATTGCAACTTAAATACGGAGGGTGCATATATTTAACAGTTATTTGCTGAGTTAAAGGTTACTTAGTTTGGTTGGTTGGTCGGTTGGGTTTTACGGTATGTCAACCCTTGCCGGGTTATTTTATGCAGAAAATATTTTATTTTTATTTTTTCTCGTTATGTACTAATTTTTTTTCTTTAATTCCAATGCTTTTTGGCTGGATTTTATAACATGTCAACCCTTGTTGGGTTATTTTATGCTGAATATGTTTTATCTTATTCTTTCTTGATGGGTATTCATTTTAAAAAATTCCAATGCTATTTGGTTGGAGCCCAGGGGGATGAGCAGTCAATGACATGCAATACTCCACTTTGGCCCTATCTTGGGCTAGACGGGCGGTCGGAGAGGCCCCCTCCGATCAATCGGCTGCTCACGTCAAGCCCTAGCTCCTATATGATTGCCCCAACCCTATTGCCCTTATGGCAAGCCCCAACCCCTTTTTATCATATGGGTGCTAGAAGGCGGTGGCTGCGGGTCTATATGTCCTGGGAATGACGTTAAACTCTATCTGATGGTGAGGTTCCAGTTTTGGAGGTTTGGGGAATGTGGAGCACCCCTTCATCACCATTGCTTTCGGTCCACTCTGACCCAGAGTGTTAGTACCTGTTAGGGTCCCATCTATGGGTTAAATAGAAAAATTTATTAATAAAAAAATTGTATTATCCATTAAGAATTGATTTATTTCAAAACTCTATCGGCATTAAATGACCCACTGAGGTTGATATGCCGTAAAACAAACCAAACCAAACCAAACCAAAATTAAATCAAATTTATTTTATCTATACTTTATTAAATTTTTTATATTTTCTAATTGTTTTTCTTACACACATGACATATCAAATAGACATCTGATAAACAACATCAGAAGAACGTTAATATAAACAAATAACCATAAAATCTCAAGACCCTAAATTTATAAGTTTATGATCCAGCCATCCACGAACAAAAACACAGATGTTAAAAATGAAATTACTCTATACTCCACTCCCACCGAACAGGAAGAGATGGGTTAGATACTTATGTATATATTTTTCATTGCATGTACAAATTCATATTCATATGATTAATAAATGCCTGAAGAAAATATCAGATATGAAACACGTGTCGCAAATAGAAGATGACATTTTTTAAATTTTCAAAGACATAATCCATTTTGTGGACCTTCTTCTTTATAAAATATTTATTTTTCTCCTGTTGGACCCATAACAACGGAATTTGTTTTAATTTTGAAAATGCATCATTACTCCCAGATCCACTCTGAGGGTCTTCATGTCCTGTGTATGACGTTTCACTCTATCTGATGGTGAATTTCCAATTCTGGAGCTTTTGGTAATGCTCCCAGGTCAACTCTGACCTGAAGTGGTAGTACCTGTTAGGGTCCTATCAATGGGTTAAATAGAGAAAATGGGTTTTAAAAAATGTTTTATGAAAGAATGAACTTAAAAATCACAATCACCTATATGATTGTCCCAACCGTATTGCCCTTATGGCAACCCCAACCCTTTTTATCATATATGTGCTAGAAGTTGGTGGTTGAGGGTCTTAGTGTCCAGGGTATGACGTTAAGCTCTATCTGTAGAGTACCCATTCATCACCACTACTTCCAGGTTCACTCTGACCCGGAGTGGTAGTACCTGTTTGGGTCCCATTCTATGGGTTAAATAGAAAAATTTGTTTATAACAATTGTTTAAAAAAACTTTCTACTAAACTATCGCTTATAACAAACATGAACTTAGCTGTCCATGACCTGCAACACTCCACTTTGGTCCTTACGCTAGACGGGTGGTCGGAGAGGCCCCCACCGATCAATCGCCTGGCCATGTCAAGCCCTAGCACCTAAAGGATTGTCCCAATCCTTGGGTTTTAAAAAATGTGTCATAAAAGAATGAGTTTTAAAAAATTGAGTATCAATGAAGAATGAATAAAACAAAATGTCTTCAGCATAAACTAATCCAACAAGGATTGACCTGCCGTAAAACCCAATCAACCAACCAACGAATCTCTCATGAGTTGATAAAATGTTTTAATGCAGAATAGATTAAGTAGCCTCATCAATTCCTAATGAGAATACATTAAGCCTCTCTTGATAGAAGACAGATTAAAAATCGCTGATCAGCCCGGATAATCCCGAGTCACCCTTCCAGAATCAAACTAAGTGCTCAAAAACCATGGAGGAATTCATTCAGGAGACTCACCGATGCAGCGTAGGTAATCCCACGAGTATGGCGAAGTGTAAAGGTATTGATCCAACCGCGGGCAACAAATTGTACAAGAATGACGCGGCATTGCTGCATAAATATATTCAATTACTCTGATTCGGTTTTGGATCTGGGGGTGAATCCATCACTGGAACAACTAGGGACACTCGGGATAAGTGGTAAGAAACGAGCCTCAAAGTAAAAACGTTCATGGCAAAGGGATTTTATGAATTCTTCCACGTCTAAATTGGCTCGGTGAATATTAAAACTTTCTATAAAACTTTGCCCGTCGTCACGTTCGTGTGCGTTTACAAGGAAGTCAACGATGTGTAATAATATGCGAGTAACTTAAAACGATTAAAGGTGCGCTCGGTTAGTGAGTGATGGAAGGCGTGACATATTATAAAGTAATACAAATATTAAATTTGCGAAAAGGGTCTAGCACCTGTTAATTGTGAAATTGATCACTTTCCAATCTTGAGTCGATAAAGATTACACAATCTAGTTCAGTATTAAATCCAGAAAGGGCAAATAGCTGCACGTCTTATATTTAATTGTTTAGGGCTTCTACAGTGTTTCGTACCTGTTAATTGTGAAATGATCACTTTCAAATATTGAGTCGATAAAGATTACACAATCTAGTTCAGTATTAAATCCAGAAAGGGCAAATAGCTGCACGTCTTATATTTAATTGTTTAGGGCTTCTACGGTGTTTCGTACCTGTTCATTGTGAAATGATCACTTTCAAACTTGAGTCGATAAAGATTACACACTAGTTCAGTATTAAATCCAGAAAGGGCAAATAGCTGCACGTCTTATATTTAATTGTTTAGGGCTTTACGGTGTTTCGTACCTGTTCATTGTGAAATGATCACTTTCAAATATTGAGTCGATAAAGATTACAATCTAGTTCAGTATTAAATCCAGAAAGGGAAAATAGCTGCACGTCTTATATTTATTGTTTAGGGCTTCTACGGTGTTTCGTACCTGTTCATTGTGAAATGATCACTTTCAAATATTGAGTCGATAAAGATTACACAATCTAGTTCAGTATTAAATCCAGAAAGGGAAAATAGCTGCACGTCTTATATTTAATTGTTTAGGGCTTTACGGTGTTTCGTACCTGTTCATTGTGAAATGATCACTTTCAAATATTGAGTCGATAAAGATTACACAATCTAGTTCAGTATTAATCCAGAAAGGGAAAAGCTGCACGTCTTATATTTAATTGTTTAGGGCTTCTACGGTGTTTCGTACCTGTTCATTGTGAAATGATCACTTTCAAAATATTGAGTCGATAAAGATTACACAATCTAGTTCAGTATTAAATCCAGAAAGGGCAAATAGCTGCATGTCTTATATTTAATTGTTTAGGGCTTCTACGGTGTTTTGTACCTGTTCATTGTGAAATGTTCACTTTCAAATCTTGAGTTGATAAAGATTACACAATCTAGTTCAGTATTAAATCCAGACAGGGCAAATAGCTGCACGTCTTATATTTAATTGTTTAGGGCTTCTACAGTGTTTCGTACCTATTCATTGTGAAATGATCACTCTCAAATCTTGAGTTGATAAAGATTATACGGTTAAATCGGTCTTAACGAACCTAAATTCCACAGTTGTATACCCTTCTCATTACTTCTTTACTTCTTCTGTTCTTCTTTTCTTCTGACATCTTAAGTTCTTCTAGGTCTCTTCTAACGTCTGGAAATCTCTTGGGGACTTCGTGTCTGGTCTTCCATTGGGGATTTCTTTTTATCAGTGTCATTGTTAGATTTAGATAATAACACAAGACTTCGATTTACTTTGATCATATTTTATTCTCGAAATCCCCCACCAGACTACCTGCGCAGATCGAGTCGGAGCGTGTATAACACGACTCACCCCCGTCGTGGTTTCTCGCCAACTGACTAAAATCTATTTCTAATCTAAACCGGAAGAGGGTCTTCTCCACCGATTCTCACGCTATCCACCGGAAGGAAGGATCAGGACAGGTCAAGCCTTGTTATTCAAATACTTCAAGGCCATGGGCTGCAGCTTATAACGGGTATTTTGATTTCTACACTATTGCACATAAATATTAGGTATCTAATAATTATGTAACACCACCATGGTATGTCACCCAGCCGAGAAAAAAATACCAAAAATCAGGGAATTAACCGAAATTAATGAAATTTACAGTATTAATATATTAATGAATAAAATATATAATGGACCAGTTATTTTATTTAAAAACTTTTACAGTTTTTTTTTTCAGCTCAGTTAACTTTGAACCATAGATCTTTGAGGAGAAATACAGATTCTCAAAGATACGTGGTTCAAAGTTAACTGACCTGAAAAAATGTACAAGAAATTACATAAGTAGAAATAACAGTTTCTAAGACAATTTTTTTTTAAACATTAAAATAATAAAACAAAAAATATATATTAAAGTAAAATATTTGAATGTTAAAGTAAAATATTTAAAAAATATCAAATAGAGTGAAAATATAAATTTTCACAAAAAATTAATCATGTAAAAGTAAAATATCCTTTTCTAAGACAGAGTTTTTTTTTAATCCGTTCTTAGAGTACAAAAATATTTAATTAAAACAAAAAATACTTAATTATTATAAAAAATATTAGATTAAAACAAAAAGTATTAAAGTAATAGATTAAAATATAAGAGGATGATCAGCCGTGCTCAACATTCACGCCAACCCCGCGGAAGCTTCACGATACACTAGTGTGCCGCGGTACACCGGCTAAAAAAACTCAAGATCAATAATATATATCTCTGTCTCTTCTATTATACACCCGTTGTTATATACCATAGATACCCTTCTAATCTACTCGGGTATATAATAGAGAGAAAGAGAGACAGGGATACAGAGGAGATTGGAGATGATAATTGATAGATCTTACTTTATAACGTCCCTTACTCGTTACTTCTTCTTCTTCTTCTTCTTCTTCTTC
>CM042181.1:41484217-41500031 GCA_023376005.1 Doryteuthis pealeii | reverse complement strand
ACGAGAAGAGAGAACAACAACAGAAGTAAGTAATGAGAAAGAAAGTATAGGAGAAGAAGAAGAAGAAGAAGAAGAAACCACAAACAACAACACTAAGAGAAGAAGAAGGAAGGAAAGAAGAAGAAGAAAAGGAACAAACAAAAAACAAAGAGACAGAAACACAGGAACAACAACAACATGAGAAGAAGTAAGAAAGAAAAAGAAGAATGAGAAGAAGAAAGAAGAAGAAGAAGTAAGAGAAGAGAAAAGAACCAGAAAAAAGAAGAGAGAAGACAAGAAGATAAGAAGAACACAACAACGAAACAACCGACAACAGAAGAGAGAAGAAGAAGAGTAAAGAAGAAGAAGAAGAAGAAACACAACAACAACACAACAAACAACGAAGAAGAAGAAGAAGAAGAAAGACAAGAAGAAAGAAGAGAAGAAGAACAACAACAACACAACACAACACACAGAAGGAAGAAGACGAAGAAACGAAGAAGAAGAAGAAGAGAAGAAGAAGAGAAGAGAAGAACCAGAACAACAATCAAGACGAAGAACAACAAAAAACAAGAACAAAAAGAAGTAAAACAGACGAAGAAGACAAAACAAAAAAAAGAAGAAGAAAAACAAACAACAGAGACAACAACAAACACAGAAGAAGAGAAGAAGAAGAAGAAGAAGAAGAAAAAGAAGAAGGAAAAGAAGAAAAGACAACAACAACAGGAAGAAGAAGAAGAAGAAGAGAAGAAGAAGAAGAAGAAGAAACCACACAACAACAGAAGAAGAAGAAGAAGAAGAAGAAAACAACAACAGAGAAGAAGAAGAAGACAACAACAACAACAAACAACAGAAGAAGAAGAAGAAGAAGAAGAAGAACCACAAAGCAACAACAGAAGAAGAAAGAAAGGAACAACAACAACCAACAACAGAAGAAGAAAAGAAGAAGAAGAAGAAGAAGAAGAACAACAGAAGACAAGAAGAAGAAGAAGAAGAAGAAAAGAAGAACACAACAAACACACAGAAGAGAAGAAAAGAAGAAAAGAACAACAACAACAACAACAGAAGAAGAAGAAGAAGAAGAAGAAGAAGAAGAAGAAGAAGAAGAGAAGAAGAAGAAGAGAAGAAGAAGAAGAAGAAGAAGACCACAACAACAGAAGAAGAAGAAGAAGAAGAAGAAGAAGAAGAAGAAGAAGAAAGAAGAAGAAGAAGAAGAAGAAGAAGAAGAACCACAACAACAACAACAACAAAACAAAAGAAGAAGAAGAGAAAGAAGAAGAAGAAAACAACAACAGAAGAACAACAACAACATGAAACAACAGAAGAAGAAGAAGAAGAAGAAGAAGAAGAGAAGAACCAACAAAACAGAAGAAGAAGAAGAAGAAACCAACAAAACAACAAAAGAAGAAGAAGAAGAAGAAGAAGAAGAAGAAGAAGAAGAAGAAGAAGAACCAACAACAACAACAAGAAGAAGAGAGAGAAGAAGAGAAGAAGAAGAAGAAGAAGAAGAACCAAACAACAACAACAACCGAAGAAGAAGAAGAAGAAGAAGAAGAAGAAGAAGAAGAAGAAGAAACAACAACAACAACAACAGAAGAAGAAGAAGAAGAAGAAGAGAAGAAAAGAAGAAGAAGAACCACAACAAAACAACAGAAGAAGAAGAACAACAACAACAACAGGAGAAGAAGATGAAGAAGAAGAAGAAGAAGAACCACAACAACAACAACAGAAGAAGAACAACAACAACAACATGAACAACAACAACAACAACAGAAGAAGAAGAACAAGAACAAGAAGAACAAGAACAAGAAGAACAAGAACAAGAACAACAGGATTTTTGGTTGGTTGGTTGATTGGTTTGATTTTACGGCATGTCAACCCTTGTTGGGTCATTTTAGACCGAAAACATTTTGTTTCATTCATTCTTATTAGGTACTCAGTTATTTTGTAAACTCAATTTTTAAACACATTTCTAAAAATCATTTTGTTCTTTTTAATCCATACATGGGACCCTCACCATCAGTAGAACAAGAAGAACAACAACAAAAAGAAAAAGAACAACAACAACAACAACAACAACAACATAATAATAATAATAATAATAATAATAATAATAATAATAATAATAATAATGACCATCAGCTAACACTGATGTGAAAACTCAAAAGGAGTAAATAATAATAATAAACCATGTATTAAGTGAATGTAGCAAACTAGCACAAAGGGAATATAAAATTAGGCACGACTGGGTTGGGAAGGTGATCAAATGGGAATTATGCAAAAAATTAAATTTTGACCATAAAAAAAATGGTATATGCATAAACCAGAATCTTTTCTTGAGAATGAAACACATACAATTCTCTGGGACTTTGAGATAAAGACGGATCGCCCTATCCCAGCTAGGAGACCAAACAGTGTTGATTAACAAAAAAAGAGAACGTGTCAACTGGTGGATTTGTGGTCCCAACAGATCACAGGGTGAAGCTGTAGGAAAATGAAAATATGTATAAATACTTGGACCTTGCCAGAGAACTGAAAAAGCTGTGGAATATGAGAGTGAAAGTGATACCAATTATAGTTGATGCACTTGGAACAGTCCCAATAAGCTTGGAAAAAAGACTGGAGGATCTGGAAATCAGAGGAAGAATTGAGACCATCCAAACTACTGCACTGCTGCAATCGGCTAGAATAGAAGAGTCCTGGAGACCTGAGGAGACTTGTTGTCACTCAGCTTCCAGTGAAATACCATCAGGTAACGCTGATGTGAAAAACTCAAAAGGACGGAAAAATAATAATAATAATAATAATAATAATAATAATAATAATAATAATAATAACAAAGACTTGAAAACAAAAATGGGAAGAAAAACAATTATACAGACGCTTCAAACGACAAATCGGAGAGGTTGCACATGAAAAAACCTGGACGAAAAGGAAACCTTAAAAGAGAAACTGAATCACTAATAATTGCTGCACAGAATAATGCCATAAGGACAAACTATATCAAAGCAAAAATTGATAAGACCCAACAAAATAGTAAATGTAGATTATGCGGTAATAGAGATGAGACTGTAAACCATGCATTAAGTGAATGTAGCAAACTAGCACAAAGGGAGTACAAAACTAGACACGACCGGGTTTGGGAAGGTGATCTACTGGGAATTATGCAAAAATTAAATTTTGACCATACAACAAAATGGTATATGCATAAACCAGAATCTGTTCTTGAGAACGAAACGCAAAAAAATTCTCTGGGACTTTGAAATAAAAACGGATAACCTTATCCCAGCAAGAAGGCCAAACCTAGTGTTGATAAACAAAAGAGAACTGAAAAAGTTATGGAATATGAAAGTGAAAGTGATACCAATTGTAGTTGGTGCACTTGGAACGGCCCCAAAAGGATTGGAAAAGGGTTTGGAAAGTTTGGAAATCAGAGGAAGGGTTGAGGGAGAATTCAGAACACTGCACTGCTGCAATCTGCCAGAATACTCAGAAGAGTCCTGGAGAACTAATTAGACTTGTTGCCACTCAGACTCCAATAAAAGGTCATCAGCTAACGCTGATGCGAAAAACTCAAAAGGAATGAATAATAATAATAATAATAATAATAATAATAATAATAAGAAGAAGAAGAAGAAGAAGAAGAAGAAGAAGAAGAAGAAGAAGAAGAAGAAGAAGAAAGCATCAAGCCAAGAATACGCAAACGTGACGGAAATATTTACGTTTCTTTGTCAGCGTGTGTCTCCCCGCTCTTCACCCCCAGAGGTGATGCGTTCGAAATCAACTAACCCCCCATGGGAGGTGTTTATTTTTGTGAGTGGTCACATTCACGAACCTCGTCCCCAGATAATTCATGTCAATAATTGATTTCAGTCCCTCCGTCCCGATCTACGATTTTGTCTCAGCTCGCCATACAAATCGCTGACACCAAGACAACACAGAATCTTTCTCGAGGAATATCTTTGCATTCAGTATATGACAATACACACACACACACACACACACATATATTATATATATATGTGTGTGTGTGTGTGTGTGTGTGTGAGAGAGAGAGAGAGAGAGAGAGAGAGAGTTTGTGTATGTGTGTGTGTGTGTGTGTGTGTGTGTGTGTGTGTGTGTTACAATTTGTCTGACCATATTTAGGCTTCAAGTGAGAGCACTTTACGGTGTAGATCCCTTGTGTTAAGCAGAGACTGATTTTTTTAGTGAAGAATCCTTTGGTTGTTCCTCGGTATCCTTTAGAGTTGGGTATAATCCTTTGGTTGAGCAAAGTCATGAATATATAATGTACAAATGAACAGCTTTCCAGATCATTTTTTTAGAAAGAAAATGCATTGGCCAATGATTTATACTATAAAAATGCAGTGGAAATGATTTTTACTATAAAAATGTATTGGAAAATTATTTTTACTATAAAATGTATTGGAAAATTATGTTTACTATAAAAATGCATTGGAAATGATTTTACTATAAAAAAAAGTATTGGAAAATGATTTTTACTATAAAAATGTATTGGAAATGATTTTTACTATAAAAATGTATTGGAACATTATTTTTACTATAAAAATGTATTAGAAAATTATTTTTACTATAAAAATGCATTGGAAAGGAATTTTTATTATGAAAATGCATTGGAAATGAGTTTTACTTTAAAAATGCATTAGAAATGATTTTTACTATAAAAATGTATTGGAAATGATTTTTACTATAAAATGTATTGGAAAATTATTTTTACTATAAAAATGTATTGGAAAATTATTTTTACTATAAAAATGCATTGGAAATGATTTATATCATAAAAATGCATTGGAAATGATTTTTACTATAAAAATGCAGTGGAAATGATTTTTACTATAAAAATGCATAGGAAATGATTTGTATCATAAAAATGCATTGGAAATTATTTTTACTATAAAAATGCATTGGAAATTATTTTTACTATGAAAAATGCATTAGGCAATGATTTTTACTATAAAAATGCATTAGCAATGATTTTTACTATGAAAAATGTATTGGCCAATGATTTTTACTATAAAAATACCCTGGAAATGATTTTTACAATAAAAATGCATTGGAAATTATTTTTCCCATAAAAATGTATTGGAAACTATTTTTACTATAAAAATGTATTGGAAAGTTATTTTTATTATAAAATGCATTTTTACTATAAAAATGTATTGGAAATGATATTTACTATAAAAAGGCATTGGTAACTATTCCTACTATAAAAATGCATTGAACACTGATTTTTACTATTAGATATATTGGAAATAACTCGTACTATAAAAATGCATTAGAAATGATTTTTACTATTAAAAATTCATTGGTCAATATTTTAGTTTGTTTTTCTTTTTTATGAACACAATAAAGTCTGTGCGATTTTAATGCTCAATTACATCTTTTTTCTCAGTCATAAGTCGACACGTACATATTAAAACAAACGCCACTCCTTTATACATACTAGCAAGAAAACAATAATATCTTTCAATTTATTTCTGAATTATTATTTTTCCAAAAATAATGAATATGAGAAAAATACATATCACATGGATTTTTATTCAAAATTCTATCTGGGCACACCGATAGTAGTAGAATTGGAGTACTTACTACTCCCATAATTCCCCAAATGGTTTAGAAGGGGCTCCTTAGCCTTGGTCGGCAACCCATCAATCCAAGGAGAAGTCCGATACAAAACCTCTGCTGCCTTTCAAGGAAAGGTTAGGGGAGTAAACCCTGAAAATAAATCAGGGGCTGGAGTCCCTAAAGGTGGTGTTATGCTCCTGCGACACTACCGTTGCTAAACTGCATTGGTCCCTTACCTTTCCTTTGGATCACAGTGACAGTGAGAAGAGGGGGATTTGCTGTTTGGGCAACAGCTCATCCTCCATATGAAACCGCCCAGGTTGTGTAGTTCAAGTTTTTAAAAATTGTTAAAACCTTGACACTACACCATCGTCTCTCGTAGACGGAAGGTTCCAACCAACCAACCAACACACCAACAACCACCACAACACACAACAACCAACAAACACAACAAAACAACAACACAACCAACACCAACCAACCAACCAACACCAACAACACACAACCAACCAACCAACCAACAAAAACCAACCAACAACCAACCACCAACACACCACACACCAACACCAATACACCAACCAACAACCAACCAACCAACCACCAAACCAACAACCAACAACCAACCAACCAACCAACCAACCAACCAACACACAACCAACCAACCAACAACCAACCACAACCAACCAACCAACCACCAACCAACCAACCAACCAACCAACACCAACACACCCAACCAACCAACCAACCAACCAACAACCAACCAACAACACACACACACCAACCAACCAACCAACCAACCAACAACAACACACAACCAACCAACACCCAACCAACACAACAACCAAAACCAACCAACCAACAACCAACACACCAACAACCAAACCCAACCAACAACCAACCAACCAACCAACCAACCAACCAACACCAACCAACCACACAACCAACCAACCAAACCAACCAACCAACCAACCAAACCAAACCACCACCAACACACCAACCAACAACCAACCACCACCAACCAACCAACAACCAACCAACCAACCAACACACCAACCAACCAACACCCAACCAACCAACCAACCACAACCAAACAACAACCAACACCAACCAACCAACCAACCAACCAACCAACACACACCAACACACCAACCAACAACAACAACCAACCAACCAACACACCAAAACCAACCAACCAACAACCAACCAACCAACCACCCAAAACCAACCAACACAACCAACCAACCAACACAACCACCAACCAACCAAACAACACAACCAACCACACCAACCAACACACCACCAACCCAACCAACACAACACACCAACCAAACCAACCAACACAACCAACCAACAAACACCAACCAACACACCAACCACAACACCAACCAACCAACAAACCAACAAACAACCAACCAACAACCACCAACAACAACCAAACCACCACAACACACCAACCAACCAACCAACCACGCCAACCAACCAACCACCAACCAACCAGTTTTCATTACAGATAAATAGAGACTGAATCTCCATTATTGATAGATAATTAAGTCTATGTGCGATTTTAATGCTCAATTATATCTTTTTTTTTCTGTGTTATAAGTCGACACGTACATAATTAAACAAACACCTCTGCTTCATATATATATATATATATATATATTAAATTTTTACTTGAAGGCACTTACAACGCATGTATCATAAAATTCGATACTTTTTCTTATAGAAAATGAACTTGACAAGTGTAATCCAAAAAGGATGGTTCGATGTGTAGAATACCGTACAGACTGTTTCGACTTTATTAAGTCTCATCAGCGGTATATACTAACGATTTCCCTCCGACAGAAATCGAAACCGGGACCTCAGCAGACACAGTGAAACACTAGTGAAACACCTTATCGCCTCGGCCACAGTACACAGCTGACCATCCTAGCGAAATTAAGCTTGTCAAGTGATACTCACGCCTCTACCATAATAGGTAAGGGGGCGTTATTGAGAGAATAATAACAACAAACAGACCGTTTGCCCTTCGGCGAAGTGAATAAGATTTTGGATGTTTGTTTATTTAGAAACGTTGCTGAATAAAGTATATATTAAATTTTTACTTGAAGGCACTTACAACGCATGTATCGCATAAATTCGATACTTTTTTCTTATAGAAAATGAACTTGACAAGTGTAATCCCAACAAAGGATATTATATATATATATATATATATATATATTATATATATATATAATACTAGCAAAAGTACACAGTCAATGACTGGACTATATATAAAGATTGGACCATGAATAGGCGAGATATTCTTAGCTGAACAGCTTAGACTGCGATTTATTCACTAAAATTAAACTAAACTGCTGGTATAACTATAATAGAAAGCAGGCAGTGAACAATATTTTATTATTAACGGCAGCTGGTATACGGACAGTTTCGCAAATCAGTTGATTTTTGTTTAATTAATTGATTATATCCCTTAATAAGTAAAAATCAATAACCACATTTGGCGTGTTTCTTAGTTAGAAGGATTCTAAGGTGCATGCAAGATTTCGAATCTGAGTGACCTTCCATTTTGGAGTTATATCTCGACACGTACAATCAGTAACCAAATTTGGCATGTTTCTTAGTACGAAGGTTTTTAAGGTGTATGCATGATTTCGAATCTGAATGACGTCCCATTTCGGAGTTATACGTCGACACGTACATACCAAACTTCCTTATATATGATATATATATATATATATATATATATATATATGTGTGTGTGTGTGTGTGTGTGTGTGTGTGTGTGTGTGTGTGTTTAATATAAAGGGTGGCTTTACCGGTGAATATGGGCACGATCGTTTGAGGTGCACAGGATCCAGGGGTTAAGTCTGTGATAAAACAAATACAAAGTGCTCAATACAAAGTAGAGCAAATTTATTGAAGAAATAGATACAACAGAAACCTACTCGAGTTTCATCGCTAGAATCAACAGGGTTAAATCCACTGAATTAATCGAGTTACCGATTAATTGCAGCTGATCACACGTATGTTCATTGAATAAGATTTATAGATACAGAGAAACGCTTGTTTACATTTTTTGAAATCTCACCAGGAATTGTTTTTTGTTTATTAAAATGAAAGATACGAATCAATTTTAAATATATATATATATATATATATCTTTGAAAGAAAGGAAAAACTCAATAAACCGTCATTCTGTAATAAATGTAGTTCGACCAAAACTTAAAAGGTTTTTAGAAATTTCAAGAAATATCCAAAACTCCTTTGAAGTTCAGTCTCATCAGACAGTCACAATCTTTCTAGGGATTTATTAAAATCCTTGTATTTCACCTACTAAACATGCAATATAATTATACAGTGAGATTTTGAAGATCCCAAGTTACTACCAGTTTTGGATACCTTACAGATAGATAGATAGATAGATAGATAGGTAGATAGATGTTGAATGTTGAAAGTGTGTGGTGTGGTACACGGTGCCAGAGATGCTGTACGCATCCTGCGTCCCTGACGCATAAAAATATAAAAGGACGCAGTAAAATCATATCCATGAGTCCCGGTGTTTTTCTTTTTTCTTCCCTCAGCATTTCAAGCTAACTGTAAATACATTTCAATAGATTATTAAAAACGAATTACACAGGATAGGTTACAAGGTAGGTGTTAAGAGGCTTTAGTTGTTTCCACAGATCATAAATAAAAACCCAACTATTTATTAAGAAATTTTAGTTGGGACCCATAAATTTCCCCGGGGATCCGTTCAATTCAAATATTAAAGGTCGCAAATTAAAAGGCTAACAGAATCATTGATGTGATAATTCATCTTGAGTTGTATTGTTTCATACGAGCATCGCCAGAAGATGAATAATAGAGAAATAGAACAAGGCCGATCACTCTTCCAACAAAAATCCGAGTTCTCTCCCTTTAAAGCAATAGTTCCGTTTTAAAAAAATACTAAAATTCACGGAATTATCCGTTTTTAAAGAAATTTTCAGTGTTGATTTATCAATGATATGAAATTTAGAATACATCAGTTATTTTATTTCAAAACTTTCCGATTTTTTTTCAAGTCACTTAACTTTGACCCCGCCCTCACCTTGTTTTTGTGGCGCAAAATATCGGTGTGGTGTATATGTGATTGATACTATTTTCTGTATAAATAAATAAAATAAAAATTAATTAAAGACCGAAGGTGTGAATAGAATTAAAAAGTTTTTAAAGAATGTGCTCGGATAAGTACCGAAAACAGGAAAATAAAATGAAAATAAAAAATAAAAAATAATTTTTTGGGTTTTTTTTTTATGTTTACTCATTTTGATAATTATTTAATTGGCTATTATTCTATTGAAGAAAAAATATATCAATATTTGTTCCGTTTAAAAGAGGGGCTAAATTTCCAATATAGTTTTCGACCAAAAATATATGGGTGATTGATACTAAAGTAAAGTAGTTATTAAAAAAATATTTTTGTAGAATCTAATTATATGACATTATAAACTTTAAATTTTGCTGCTCATATTTTAAATGAATTCTATATATTAATTTATCATAGCAAAAATACATAATTAAAGTTTTGAAATAAAATAACTGATGCATTAAAAAAATCATTAATTAATAAATCAATACTGAGAATTTCATTAAAATCAGATAATTCCCTGATTTTTGGTAAATTTTTTTTCAATCGCGAATGTTACAATTTATTTTTTAAACACGGATTTTAAGCTGAATAAGACGGCATTTTGATCGAAATTGACCTAAAAAAATCGTTTTAAATGTATTAAAGATAAATTACTTGTGTAATATCATTATTATTTTTTTTTTTTTTACTGATGCTCATTATGTTACTACTTTTCGATTTAGACAAAAATTTGACCGTAAATAAAAGAGCAAATATTTTTTTTTATTTAAATACGGCCGGGCTAAACCTTAAAATCATTTTGTAAGCTAAGTAAGGGAATGTTTTACCTCGTTTAAGCTACGGGTTGCTAGTTGTGAAATACAACATAGAAATACATTTCAAATTCTTCCCCCCTCTCTCTCTCTCTCTCTCTCTCTCTCTCTCTCTCTCTCTCTCTCTCTCTCTCTCTCTCTCTCTCTCTAGAGAAACTAACATTATATAATGAGGAGGTAGTCAAGAAATTGATTGACTTTAAAACGTTTTTGATAGCATTTTTGGATTTCCCAGGCAAAAATGCTTTTATAAACCAATTTGTATGAGTAGGGAAGCTCTAGAACTCATTTTACAGACAAAAATAGGTTACAAAAAGTCACCATTTTTCGCGACCCCCCCCCCCTTATATTTGGAGAGCTAAAAATCGACATATGTTGGTTGGGTGGGTAGATTTTACGTCATGTATTGGAATTTATTGTGTTACTATCTTCGGTCTACACCGGTACCTGAGCCCTTAGGGTACAGGCGTCGGGTTTCACCGACACACATCAGCAGCAGCCTGCTCTAACCTTTTAGTCACGTGAGATTCCTTATAAAAGGCCTCACAGTGGCTACTTTGACCTCTTCTAGTTGTATCCCTTAAGGGGTTAACTAACAGTATCCCTTTTGGGTGAATGCTGGCTATCAGCAACACCCCTTGTGGTCATCTATAAGGTAAGTGTCTTCTTTCTATGAACTAGGATCACGGATAGAATATTATCCCTCGAAGGATTCTTGCCATACCCTGCTTCTGGACCTTGCGAGACTATTATCTTTACCCCCATGAAGGCCGATAGTAATTACCTTTTTCCGCCAGGATAAATCAACAAAGGGGTCGACGATATATGCAACTTCGGACAAGCTTCCCCTTGATACCTTCAGTCGAAAGGCTGTAGCAGGATTAACTTTTAGCATACCAAACCTTACCACACCATACCAAACCTCACTACTTAAATACGGCTATACCTCGAACGGTGCTGTTAGCTTGAACTGAACTCTTAACTATACTTCCTGGTCGCTTGTCCGACCTAAACTATGAACATTCTCCAATCATTACCTGGTGTACCCATTCATTGTGCCCTATTATTAAAATCGTTGCATTCACTAATTGGTGTATCGCTTGTTGCCTTGACGTCATATTCCCGCCTTTTCTCATTGCATTCTTTAACGTTCATTTTTATGCATGTCAACCCTTGTAGGGGTATTTTTATGCTGAAGACGTTTTTTTTTGTTTTTTAATTGGAAGCTCAAATTTTGGGAATTGGCAAAATTTATCATAATCCAAACTTGGACAATTTTTTTTTAAATGAATGTAATCGTTAGAGTCGTAGGAAATGTCCTCATCAACCTGAGTTCAAATTATGGACGAAGCTACAGTTCACATAGCGTGAATACCCTTGGGAAAGGTATGAACCCAACTACTCTCTCTCCAGCTATCGGTAAATAGTAGGACAGACTGGGATCTTTAACCTTGGTTAGGCAAACAGCCTATGAGAAGGAATTCAAACCTGTTAAACTCCACTTGGGGTGGTCACAACTAGAATAGGTTCAGTCCTTATTAGTAATTTATTTCACTAATTTTTAGAAGACCAACCGAGTTAAAATCCCGGATGAAGCTGTTTGCGTTTCACATAACGCTAACACCATTGGAAATATATTAATCTTACTATTCTCCCCCACCAGCAATGGGTAAATAGTAGGGCAGACTGAACTCTTTAAATGTAGATTGGCAACCGACTCTGAATTTAAACATGTTAAACTGCTTAAAAATTAATATTGTATCCACTCCTGTTTGTGCGGACGAGTTGATTAACTTCATACTCCACTTTGGTCAGCTACTCCTTAGTCTCTCCTATTACTCCTTCTTAGCTTTACTCCCAGGTCCACCAAGCCCCGGATTGGTAGTACCTGTTAGTATCTCATCTATAGGTTAAATAGAAAAATGAGCTTTTAAAAAAATGTAATACCTATCAAGAATGAATAAAGCAAAACCTCCTTAGCATGAAATAACCCAAGGGTTGACATGCCGTAAGATTCAACCAACCAACCAACGAACCAACTAACCATCTTAAGATAAAGTACAAATTAACTTTCTTCTTTCCTTCCTTCTTTCTTTCTTTCTTTCTTTCTTCTTGATTTGATTTAAAAAAATAATTTTCTTCGTTCCTTTTTCATTCTTTGATATGGTGATATGGCCTGGTTGATTTAACATAGAATTACCCAACTAGAACTTTTTTTTAAATAAAACAAAAATAGAAAAGTAAAATATTCCTTTTTGTCACAATAAAATAACAAAATAATAAAGATTTGTATGATATATATCATCATCATCATCTTTCAGCGCGGATATCCATGACAATCTCTCTCCATTCTCGGGAGGTCCTCTATGCAGCATCCTGCATCCGTACAGAGCTGATCAACGTACGTTTTTGCTGGTCGGCCCACACTGGCTTGTCCATGTGCTGGCTTCCACAGGAGGACGTCGCTTATGAGTTCGTCCTTCCTTCACCAGCAGTGTCCCGCGTGTCTTGTCCGTCTTACTCGGATGGTTTGGGTGATATGTGGTAGGTGGCCGTACAACTGTTTTCTCGTAGGGTGCTGTTTCCACGTCTTGTTCATGATCACCCGCAGCATTCTTGTGCAGCTCCCATCTAGTTTATTCTCTAGTCGCTTAGTTAGGAACCATCGATGGCAAACTCCTAAACTCTGTAGAACAATTTAGATATTTAGGCAGTAACATCTCCTCCACAGAAAACGACGTTAATGCATACATAGGAAAAGCATGGGCCGCTATAAATAAATTATCGATCATATGGCGGTCCAATCTCACAGACAAGTTAAAGAGACTATTCTTCCAGGCCGTTGTCGTGTCAGTAATGATGTATGGCTGCACCACCTGGATGATATATATATATATATATTATATATATATATATATATATATATATATTCATTGATGGGTACTACTATGTGAACATAACGTAAGTAGTTAATTAAATTAATTAGAATATAGAGCATTAATAGTCGTAGAAGTTATTTCCCGACCGCGGTTTTGGTGTTCATCAGGGGGATTGAGTGAATATTTTCAGTTACTTTATATAGCTAGACTGATATTTCTTTAATTCTTCCTGAAATTTAATCTTAGTAGGCTGCTAGTTTGTAGTTGAGGTTAAACTCCTCCTATCTTGACCTACATGGGTAGTAGTGCGCTGTAACATTATACTTTTATTACCCTTACCACTATCTTCAACTTACTGTATTGACCTTTATGGGGTCAGTTTGTCTGAAGTTTGGCTAATTTTTTATTTATTTATTTATTTATTTCTTCTAGTAGTTTTTCTTTGTTACTGCTTTATCATAATTTTACTGTATTATGCCCTTATTGATCAATTTTATCTTATTGGTATTCTAATGCATTGCGTAATATATATATATATATATATATAATATATATATATATATTTATTATATTATTTTATTATTATTATTATTATTATTATTATTATTATTATTATTTTGCTTGAAGGAAATTACAATGCCTGTATCGTATAAAATTTGATAATTATTGAAAATAATCATGACAAGCGAATTTCGGCGAACGATCGTGCGGCGCATAGAACATCGTACAGACTGTTTCAACTTTATTAAGTCTCATCAGCGATCGTCCGCGTACCTCATATGGTAGAGGCGTATCCTTATCCTTGACAGGTTAATTTTGCATGGATTGTGCGATGCGTATCGGTTGGCCGAGCGGTAAAGTCTCTGACTCTGCCTGCTGGACTCCCGGTTTCGATTTCTGTCGGAGGGAAATCGTTAGTATACATCGCTGGCAAACCCTTGTGCATCCTAAATTAAATCTGCCTGCTTTCCCCTGCGAAATTCTTAAAAAAATATATAGTGTAGGAAAATAATTTTTTAAAGCGATTTCCATTTATATTGAGATAATGAATTTATGGATATTTCTCTGAATGTTTGAGATGAGGCTTGAAGATTAATATTGTCTGCATTATTCGGACTATTGTCCCCATCTTCATTGTTATTTGTACAACGTTTCGGCCGATATGCCTTCCGGCCTTCTTCAGGTATTTCTTGTAGGACTCGGAAACCTTCTTTTCGAACTCGGGAACTTTCTTGTCGTATTCGGGAGCCATCATAATAATAATTAACACAACTCCTAACCCAGCTATGGTTATAAGTTCCGTGATGAAGATGGGGACAATAGTCCGAATAACGCAGATAATACGAATTTATGGATGTTTATTCTTTGTGGCAAAACATGTAATGCATAGATAAAGCTCTCCCTGACATTGTGTGGGGATTTTTGTCCCCTTAAAAGTACTGTTTACACCCTACGTTTTGTAAGAGAATAAACCGTACTTCGAACGCAGTGGGGAGATGGGCACTGCTTTTGAAAAAAGGAGATAAACGACTTTTTAAAGAACCAAACGTTTACTATACATGTAAAACATAAACAAATATCCAACAGGTGAATATAATATGCATAAAATGAAACAACCAAACAAGTTTTAAGGAATGTTTATAGAGTCCAAAGGGAATACAAAGAGTTCAATGAGTTTGGTTGGTAAAAGATAGTTTAAGGAGTACTGAATGTAGCTAAAGGTTTAAAGGTTTGGTTGCAGATAAAAAAAAGCCTGTGGAACTTAGCTGAAATCCTTGTTAGTGTTGCATAATCTATGCGGTTGCAGAAGATTATTGTCAATCCCCTGTATTTCTAAAGGGATGGCCCTTTTCATATCACGAGCGGGACTTTCCATGGAATAGTACAGAAAGCCCGCGAAATACGTGAAGTCACGTGGGACCTGGCTGGGTCCTCAGTTTTCAGTTTGACGTCGGGCAGAGAGGATGTCCTGCCTTAACTGGAACTCAATGCATACGCGCGCTATATTAGTCAGATGTTTAGTTACATGAAATGTTTAGTTAAGTAAATAAAAACTTAAGAAAATAACACGGTTTTGTGATTAATGAATATCTTGGTAACAAGAAGAAGAATAGAAGTAAGTAAAGAAGTGTATACAACATTAGTTCTGTTCCTCGTAACTGGTTGGACCCTGAAGAACTGGTTTTAGGTGTGCGTTTGCCGCTCCAACTTCTAATGTGTCGACAGTTCCTAGTCGTCCCCGTCTGGGGGGAGGGGGTCTAAGGATACGGAGCAGTGAAGCTAGCCTAATGCTAGAGGCAAAAGAGACCGAATTCTGCAAAGACCCCTCTTTTATAGTGGGCATCATGTGACCCTAAGGGCTGCTGCTGCTAGTGACCGGTGAAAGAGGATCACCATTCCCTTAATAAGTTTTCACAATT